>CATIWK010045679.1:0-22398 GCA_949634005.1 Mallotus japonicus | reverse complement strand
TTGTACAGTACCTTCTTTTATACAAAATCTTGACTAAATTTAGGAAACTTCCCACTCTATCATTTTTCTGAAGAAAAAATTAACCAATTTGATCTTAAAATTATAATTGACAACTATTGTATTACGTAGTTACGTAAGATTGTATTAAAATAAAATATTGAAATAGCTACTTAAAATTAAATATAATAATCAATCTTTTTCGATCCTTCGTGGTATCTGAATGCTAATACGTTAGAACAAATAAAATGTTTATAATATAATTTTCTTTATATTCTCTTTAAATTAGTTGTTAAAAGACTTTTATTATTACTGTGATTTCGGGTCAGAAGGTTATTGGATTGCCAAAAAGAAATATATATATATATATTTTTTATTTCTTTAATGCAGTACTATGAGGAGATGGGAAAGCCAACACCAAAGGTAGAAGTAATGAGATTTTTGAAGAGCAAACATTACACAGATGCTAAGGACTTTGCAGGAGAATGCGAGTCAGTGGTGATGATAGCTAAAGGCCAAAGTACATGCACTAAAAAACCTTATCTTTTACAATATATACATCTAAATTATGTCCTCTACTTACAGACTGAAAATTTGCAGATGTGCAAGGGACATGCAAGTATGGAACTCGAGTAGATTATATAATGGCTTCATCAAATTCACCTTACAAGTTTGTTCCTGGATCATACTCTGTGTTCTCTTCAAAAGGGACTTCTGATCATCACATTGTTAAAGTCGACATGATAAAAGTAACTAGTAGTAGTTGTAGTAATGGTCAGGAAAATGTCACAAGAAAGAGACGGCAGCATAAACACAAAGTTGTGAGGATAACAAACTCTTCTCCTGCTAAAGGAATTTGGGAAACACATTCTTGATCAGAAACTGAGAAGGGTCTTTTTTTTTGGGTCTTTTTTAATTGTGACAAATAAAACTTTAGTTTTCTTGGGTTTGGTTTCTTTGATCTGTAGATCATTGACTTTGTGTAGAGGTTGATACTAATAGCAATAGCAACAGGTAAAGAATGGTAATTGGTGTGTTATTTGTACAGCATTTAGTGGAAAGTTTGAGAAAATTAAAATACAAGAAGTAGTGCTTGTGCTTCAATTTGTTGGCAATGGCACTTTTTTTTTTTACTTCATGTAATAATTCTTTGTGGGTCAAAATTGCCCTATTCTTTTTTTGTTGATTGGAATCTAATGAGTAGAAAATTATATACCAGTGAAGAATTATTTTTTATTATTTATTATAAAAATAATCAATTTTTATCAATTTTTATTATTTCCATACTTAGAATATTAATGAAATATTTTTTATTTGTCCAACCACTATTTAAAATTTATTATATTTTGACTAATTTGAGTACATTTACATAAAATTGTCAATTTTAATTCAAAAGTTCGTTTAAACAATAACAACTCCTGATTCTAAAAACGGGGAAAAAAATTTATTTTGCAAGTGCAGCACAGCCAAAATTACATATGGGTACATTTATCTTAGTCAAAATTTATTAAGCAACCTCCGGACACAACTCGGTTTGTTTTGCTTCCAACTGCTGCGTACTTCGAGTTTCTTCCATTTGATTTGAATCAGGGTAGTGTTATTGGGAAAGAAACTGTTGATTTTCTGGTGTTGAAGTAGGGAAGTTGTATGAGGTGGTTGCAACTACTTATAGAGGATTTTATTGTTATCGCCTGGCTGACATTGTGAGAGTTGGTTTTCATAATGCATCTCCAGAAGTGGAGTTTCTGATGAGAGCTCCTAAAAATCCCTATGAGATAATAACAGAGGGAGATTTGATGTCTGCCATGGAAATTTTTCAGTCTTTGAGGCGAAATGACATTGCAGCAGCAGAGATTGTTGAGTTTGCAAGTTCCTGGGACTTGGAACTGAGTCCAAAGCAATTGAAAATATTCTTGGAAGTCAAGGAGATGCAGGAGGAAGAACTTCAAGAATCTGCTGAAGCTCTTAAGAATAATTGTTCCTCTGTTGTGAATGGCTTGGGAGGTCTGTACAAGCTGTGTAGAGGGATAGGGGTGAAATAGGCCCTCTGTTGATAACTATAGTAAAATCTGGTAGCTTTGAGAGGATACTAAAAATGGCCGTGGAAAATGGAGCACCAGCTAGTCAATATAAGCCACCAAATATTATTAGAAACCGTGAAATTGTTGTATTTTGGAAGCATCTGCTCTTGTAAATATATGTCTGGATTCGTTGGATGGATGAGATTTTAAATAAGGGTTTGCAGTTCTTGAAGACTTGCAGGATTGTTCTGATGATGGAAGATGCTTGCTTGCTGCAGATACACTGGTTAGATATCAAAATAAAGTAAAACAATTTTGTTGTCAAACAGTCTATAGACTCACTCAATGAAGATTCACGATTGTATAAATGTCATTCAAAACAGCATAGTTTAATACCTTCGAGTTGGAAGCTCGAAATCGTAATATCCCTCTTCTTATGATTAAGGAGTAAGCTCCCGCTAGCTTATCTATCAGTATTCAAGTCTGAGCGCCAATAGCTCCACTACCTACTAACTTCATACATGAACTAACAGTCGTCAAAGTTCAAGCCATTTATAAACTATTACTGAGTATTGTAATTATTTTTAATTCAATCTTCCATTTTCAAAAACGGTGTTTATAAACTATTACTGAGTAATAATCTGTTTGGTGTTTTATTGGGCATAAATTTTTTTTATATAAGACCAACGATTTCTAAGCTACCTCATACCTTGGGTTGCACATGTGGCATCTGACCATATGATATAGAGCAGATTGAACAAGATTTTCAGAGACAAACGAATGCCAGTTGAACAGAAGTCTTGATCACGTTGTAACCTACCAAATATGTCAGTTCGACCCACAAGTTCACATCGTATATGATTTTTGAATTGTTTTAATATGCATATGCATATCTTGTTGTTCAATCAAAACCCAAAGCATTTCTTGCTGATAAAGACTTGCTGTTATGATTTTTGTTAGTTATGTAGCCCAAACAATAGGGAATAAAAAAAAAAAAAGTTGATGAAATAAATTTTCATTTTCTTGAACACATGGTTGACCTGAGTCTGATTCCTTATTTGTAAAATCCCAAATCTTAGCACCCATAATCCCAATTGTTTCCATGAACAGCATCAGAAGTTCTTCTAATAATAAGCATTTTCTCTAACTTTCAGTGATCATTTCCAGGCAGCAATTCCTTCCTTGAGATTTGGTAATCATGGCTACAGAGTAGCATTTATTTGTAAGAAATCATCATCTTTTGCTTCATTCTGTGTCTCTATGCATTAATGGCTGCTTGAATTTGTTCCAGTGTTCTTCCTTTAGTTTCTGGTACCAGCTTCACCACAAACAGAATACCCAGCGCATTGATCGCAGCATAAAGAATAAAGGTACCTGAAAACCACAGTTGATTTAACATACAAGTCCTGTTATGCATCACAGTTATCTTTTGGAACTTAATTGCTCTTTTTTCCTTTCTTGATTGCTGAGTTCGCTTACTTTGTGGTTTTATCTAAAATCCATGTCTTTCATTATAGAAAAGAAAATATTTATTTACCATAGGAGCTCCAGGATATAAAGTAGTTGTAGGTGTAGGAGATTATCCATGCACCAAACCAGTTCATCAGCGTTGCGAGGCTTCCTGCTACTCCTTTAATATTTATAGGAAATATCTGCAGCAGATGGATATAATGTTCATGTTGATGGGTTTATGATGGCATAGATTGAACTGTCATCCCGCAAAATGTATTATTTACCTCTGACATTACAACCCAGGGGACTGCTCCCATGCCGGCTGAAAAGGATCCTATATATAGCTGTGATAGAAAATACATATAGAAAAGCAATGAATAAGAAGTTAATTTTGTCGGGAATCAATCTAGGTGATTATTGAATGTCAAAAATGCTTATGATATTACCAGTATGCCGGTAACGGCAAGTGCAGGCACAGCCAAGTTATTAGCCTGGTTCATAGAAAGTCAGTTTATATGTTAATATTTGAGAAACACAACTAAGAAGTTGTTAGTTCTGGCAGTTTTTGGTGTAACCTTCAGATAGAACGAACTTGCAGTTATCAGGCAGGCAATGACCAATCCTGTTGCAGAAACCTGATATTCAGAGAAAACAAAATTTTTAACTTTTACCATGTGAAATGTGGTATAGTCCAAGAAAATTTGCAAAATTAATAGAGCGTTGAGCAAAAAGCTACCAATAAGAGAGGCTTTCTTCCACCTTTGTCTATCACTGTTGTATTCAGAGCAGTAACTACAACCTGCAAAAAAGATGCAGTTTAATGCCCGGATGGAGATATTTTTACTTCCTTGAGGTTGACAGAGTTTGTGAAGATTCAAACCTGAATAATGGCATAGGTTATGGTTCCAATAGTAGCAGAAAATCCTGAGATGATGTAATCAAAGCAAGTAGAATATCAGTTGTGGACCTTTAATTTTGACAATATGATGTCAAAATTTAAGCTGATTTTTTATTTTTTATTTATTTATTTATTTATTTTTGAGAACTGTAAGATAGTGGCAGCTGAAAACTTCTTGGAGTTAAAGGGGGATGGTTAAAGGTATCTTTATATGCGATTAACAAGAGATCTTACACTACCCTTTTTACCTGCTGACTCGAAAATGTTGGCGGTATAAAAGCAGACTCCATTGATTCCTCCAAATTGCTGAACGGCCATCAATCCGACTCCAATCTAATCACACAAAAAGTTGGAACGTGTAATATTTAGATGTCAGAGTTCATAAGGAATTTTTCTTTTTGGATGAGATCAATTACAGAGCAGAGAAGAGAAATGGGGCTGTAAAAATTTCAAGGAAAGAAATCATTACAGTAACGGATCTCAGGTATCTCCTTTGAAACAAATCTAGCAGTTTGGCTTTAGGGAGCCGCTCAAGAGTTTCTAGGTAATCCTGTCAGTAAGTAACATTGTACATTTTGTCAGATATTCTTTTGATTGCAAACACAGTCAATGAAGACTAGAGTATGTACTATAGCACAATCAAGAATAAAGAACCTTAATTTCAGCTGCCTCAGCAGATATATCAGTATCCTTGCCACGGAGAGTCTTCAGTGCAGTCTCAAACTGCTCTTCACGTCCCATCTTTGCCTGCATTCAAGAGAGATTGGTTTGTGCAGTTTCAGTGCTATCCGTTGATATGTTTAATATTATTGTCTTGTCTTGTTGTGTCTTACCAGCCATCTTGGGGACTCTGGAATGAGAAACAGGCCAAAAGCTACGATAGCACAGGGGACAAGTCCTGCAAGCACTTAACAAGTAAGCCTCCTGTCCTACTTTAATTTTATTGTGTATTCTTAGCAGACATGTTACATTATCTGGAGATTATGCCTGTCGCTATCCTTTTCGATAATTGAATGCTTAAATGTAATAGATCAAGAACACTTACCGCATAATGCCAGAGCTCTCCATGTTAGTACTGTCCCTATTATGTAGAAAATAGACCCTCCACAACATATCATAAGCTGTAAAATAACATGGAATGATTAGATATGCTCATCCTTTCGGGCTTAATATGCATGCTATGCTCTTGTGCAGATATTGAAGATATACATAGAAAATGAACATGAAAGCAATCGAATCAGATCAACAACAAAAGCAAATACAAATATAAAAAACAAAATCAAAGACTTTTAGAATTGTGCACTTTGTTTCAGAAATCTGATATCACCTTACAGTCACTGCTTAGGGAAATTTGTGATCTGTGTTAAAAATCAAGTGTTTCTACAATTTACGACTTTACCTGATTTAGAGTTGTTAAGGTTCCACGAAGATTTTTGGGTGCGATTTCAGCTATGAAAACAGGTACCTTCGCATCATATTCAACCACAGCATCAAAATCATTGTCAACACGTAATCCATTATTTATAGTACATAAGAAAAGACGTACTAAGAATAAATGATGGAAGAGAAGAGAAGGCCACACCACATAGGAAAAGACTCCCATCCCATATCCTGTTGCCAATCTTCCAATGTCCAATGCCACAGCCCCCTTTAAGACAAATAGATGACTACATAAGATGTCTGAGCCAAAAAAAAACATTTAGGTACTGAAATGGCACAAACCTCAGCAAAATAAATGGAAAGCCACCCTGCAACGCATATGACAGCAGCCGCTCTCATTGCCTGCATAATTTCAGATGTTCATCGTGTTATATTGTGGATTTTATCATTACATAGAACACTTAGGGGTTGAATCCCACTGAAGTTGTGTTCAATCCCTTGGGATGAATCAGAACTGTCTGTTTCTTACCCCTTTTCGGCCTGTAAAATCAGCAATCAGCCCACTTGTGATTGCACCAATCATTGCACCAAATGTCAAAATGGAACCAAACACAGAATACTGCACGTAAGATGGGGGTACTACATGTCAGTTAGAACAAAAAACCCCCGGGAATTCCCTTTTTTTTCTGCATGCAGATTCTTCTTTCTCAGCAAACAATAGAAAACCTAAAAACGAAGCTAAAGCAGTAAAATCCTCCAATAGAATTTGGATAAAAACTAGATTCCTAAAAGCAGATGCCTGTACAGAAGTCCAGAGTTTGTAATCTGTGTTCAAATTTGCTTTCCGAGCTTGAATTCTGCTATTGTCCTGAATCATTTGTGAAATTTTCATGGAAATCTCATAGCACTACTGCATTCCATTTGCTGTTGCTGCTAAAATTTCTGTGATCTTCATAGACATTCACTAGCATATCATCCAATAGTAACTAATGTTCATGATATACGCTTCTAGGCCTTCTTGTTAATTAATCTTTTCTTGAATGTGATGCCTCTTTATTATTATTAGTATTTATTCCTCCAAAATGTATTGGCAAATTTTGTATGTGTGTATACTTGTTATGATGAGTTCCAAGTTACTGCAATGTTCCAAGTCAGTCCTGGAGTTTAAGGATCACAGAATTCTTTCAACATTGCGTTTGTGGGTGATTCATTGAAATATGTGAAACCCTTAAATAGGCCTCAAACTCCATGACAACATTTTCTTTCAAAAAATCCCATGAAAATTTTTTACAACTAAGAAGATATTTCTTCAAAATCATATATTAGAACAATACATTAACTTCCACTTCCTGCATAACATCAATTCACCTCTCCTAGAGACAGAGAGAGATCTTCTGTTATGGCATCTTGAGTAGGTGAGGAGTAGCCTGCCTGAGAACAAACAATATAGCACTTGTCAGAATCTGTAAGAGGATCGAAATTTCAGTTGATAAGTTGATCCTGAAACATTCAAATTGTTGAACAACTTACACAGCATCCAAATTCAAAAGAACCACACACTGAAATAACTGTGCTGAGATAGACCATCCAGTTGCTACTATTCTGTTGTCTTGATCCATTTTCCTCATCAGCTAGATTCTTCCCAATGAGGGGCTCTCTAACCTCTTCATGCACACCGTTGTCACCATTACTATTTCCTGTGTCTTCTTTGATGGCCATAGCCTTGTGCAGTGCCACTTCTGTCTAACTCTACGTAAATGTACAGGAAAGAGAACAGGTTCTTGCTTAAGGATTTTGCTTTTGAGCTTACAGAAGATGTACATAAACAAAAGAAAAACAATCTTTTCCAAGATAGTATAGGTGCGTCATAATGTTGGAATAATTATACAAATAGTATAGGAAAGTGGAAATTTTCACAGAGTTATTATTGAATTACCAGACCGAAAAGTACCCAATTTTTATTGGTGAAGTGCTGTCACATGGGCAAAATCTGAGTAAATACTACAAGAATTGTTTCTACTGATGCCAATATTTTATCATGAGATCAAAATATTTAATCGAGAATAGAGTTTGATTTCCAACTCTTTTGCTCTTTCCTTTTCAGCCAGCCATTTATGCTAGTTTGAAAAAAAAGAAAAAGTAATATACCAATAAAACAGTTTGTTCAAACTTGTAAACTTGTGTTTTTTTGTCCTGATATTGAAATTAAAGTCTGTCTTGTTTGCATGTATAAGTTGAGTTGCACTTAGACTTTCAGATTTACACGGCGAGGGAATAGAAATAGAATGATAGGATCAAAATTAATTGAAATATTTGGTCAAAAAAAAAATTGAAATAGAAAGAATAAAAAAATAATAAATTGACCCTTGACTATCACCTAAATTTTATAGCAAATAACTTTTTTTATGAATAAAAAATCAAATGATTTAAATATCAGTTAACTACGCAATAAAAATAGGAATAGAAACTTATCCAATGTATACTTAATACTATTTTAAATGAAATGAGTGAACCATGGCTTGTTGCTTATCTACGCCTGCAACTTGCTTTTGTTGTCATTAATATCTTAAAATTAACCACTCTATCATTTTTCTGAAGAAAAAATTAACCACTTTGATCTTAAAATTATAATTGACAAACGATTGTATCAGTTATGCTATGATTCCCTTTATATTCTCTTTAAATTAGTTGTTAAAAATTTTTTATTATCCTTGTGATTTCGATAGAAAGATTATTGGATTGACTAAAAAGAAATAATTTTTTTTATTTCTTTAAAGCAGTACTATGAGGAGATGGGGAAGCCAACACCAAAGGTAGAAGTAATGAGATTTTTGAAGAGCAAACATTACACAGATGCTAAGGAATTTTACAAGATATACATCTAAATTATGTCCTCTGCTTACAGACTGAAAATTTGCAGATGTGCAAGGGACATGCAAGTATGGAAGTCGAGTAGATTACATAATAGCTTCATCAAATTCACTTTACAAGTTTGTTCCTGGATCATACTCTGTGTTCTTTTCAAAAGGGACCTCTGATCATCACATTGTTAAAGTTGACATGATAACAGTAACTAGTAGTAGTTGTAGTAATGGTCAGGAAAATGTCACAAGAAAGAGACGGCAGCATAAACACAAAGTTGTGAGGATAACAAACTCTTCTCCTGCTAAAGGCATTTGGAAAACGCATTCTTGATCAGAAACTGAGAAGGGTCTTTTCTTTTCTTTTTTTTGTCATTTTTAATTGTGACAAATAAAACTTTAGTTTTCTTGGGTTTGGTTTCTTTGATCTGTAAATCATGGACTTCGTGTAGCAATTCTGCTTCAATTTGTTGGCAATAGCACCTCTTTTTCTGACTTCATGTAATAATTCTTTGTGTTGATTGGAGTCTAAATGAGTGGAGAATTATATAATAGTGAAGAATTATTTTTTTTATTATTTATCATAAAAATAATAAAATTTTATCAATTTTTATAATTTTTAAATATATGATTAAATAAATCTTTCTTTATCTGTTACGGATCAAGGAAAACCCCCTTAAACAGTCACAGGGCAAGGGTTGGGGGATCGCGCACGCATATGCACGTGTGCGTGTGTGTATACGTGTGTATGCATGTGCGTGTACATGCGTATACTCTAATACCCACACCGAATATAAACCGAACTATATCACGAAGTTCTAAATCTAACTCACACACCACTTTAATGGACGCCCTCATCAGACGTTGAAGCATTTCGAAAGAGATACTTTAATGAACTTCAATAAGATATTTTTTATTTGAACAACTAATATTTAAAATTCATTAAATTCTAAGTCGATTCAAATAGAACCATAAGAGTGGTAAAAAATTTTGTATAATTAATTTAATAGATTATACACACCATAACTTTAATTTAAAAACGTCTCTTAAGTATAAATAATTCCTAAAGAAAGGCAAAAAAAAATTAGTTTGCAAGTGCAGCATAGCTAAAATTATATATGGATACATTTATCTAACAAAAAAATAGGCAAATTTCAAGCATACAAGTGCTCAAATTGCAATTGGAGACTATTTACTTCTAAAAAATAAATCTAAAATTGCTGTAAAACGACACCGTGTGACCTTCGTTTTTTTAAAACAATTTACCCTTCTAGAAACGGTCAAATATCATTTGAGTTGACTAGCCCGTAACTATTTCCCGGGCCCTTCTCCGGCGAAGTGACTCTGCTCGAAAATTTGCACGGTCAAAAACGAAGCCGCACCGTACGCATTAAGGAATGGCAAACGAGGAGCTTCTTCAGAAGCTCGAGGACTTGACGAAAGACGCTAATCATCACCAGCTCCACACTCTGCACTCGATCCTTCAACACCAAGCTGGAGTACGTTATCTCCGCCCTTACCTTTCTGGTGATCGCGAGAGAATCGACGCCGCAACGTTTCGGCGTCAAGTTCCGTTATCATGCTACGATGATTACGTCGATCACATCAATCAAATGGCTGACGGTCAACTCGATGAGCCCGTGCTCTCCGTTGACCCTCTGGTTTGTTTCTTCTACAGGTAAAAGCTAAATCCAATTCGAAAACTTTTCAAGATTTAATTATTAATTGAAAATAATTTTATGATTGTTTCTTGAATTTTTAGCTCTGGAACCAGTACAATGAAGCCCAAATTGATACCATATTTTGATTCATCTCTATCAAAAGCTGCATCCTACATAGCTCATCAAGGCAGTAAGGCAATTCTTAAGAGGTAATTTGATTTAGTTTAATTTTCGTTTTTACTAAAAATGATTAATTTTTAGCTAATTCTGTAATAAAATTAGCCAATTAATTGCTTCTTCGTTTAAAAAAATTGTGATTTTATTGGTTTTTGGCTTTTTTTTGGGGTTAATTTTCAGGTTATTTCCACCAAGGCCTGAAGTGAATAAGATCCTGTTATTTGTATATGCTGATGATGTTACTACCACAAGAGGTGGATTCAAAGCTGTAGCTGCCTCTACGTACCCTTTGCTAAAAATGAGTAAAGAGAAGTGGTCTCAGGCTCTTTCTTGCATTAGTCCACCTGAGGTCATTGCTGGTAGAAATATTGAGCAGCAAATGTACTGTCATATTCTTTGTGCGATTAGGAATTATGATTTGATAGATGGAATTTGTGCCCCTTATGCTATAGGCTTAGTTAATGCACTTGACCTGTTACAGTCCAAGTGGAGGGAACTATGTGATGATCTTGAAAATGGGTTTCTTAGTATGCACGTTGTTACTGATCCTGCAATGAGTGAATCTCTTGCTAAGGTTCTTGATGGACCTCAACCTGATTTGTCGAAAAGGTTTCGATCAATTTTCGAGGAAAATAATTGGGATGGTATTTTGTCTAAGTTGTGGCCTAATGTTCGTTATGTAACATGTGTTTCCACTGGAAGTATGAAGCAGTATTATTCAAGGCTCAAGTGCTATGCAGGAGACTTAACGATTTTAGGTGGAAATTACTTTGCTTCAGAATGTACTGTGGCTATTAACTTTGATATTAAGCAACCTCCGGAGACAACTCGGTTTGTTATGCTTCCAACTGCTGCATACCTCGAGTTTCTTCCATTTAATTTGAATCAGGGTAGTGTTATTGGGAAAGAAACTGTTGATTTTTCTGGTGTCGAAGTAGGGAAGGTATATGAGGTGGTTGCAACTACTTATAGAGGATTTTATCGTTATCGCCTGGGTGACATTGTGAGAGTTGTTGGTTTTCATAATGCATCTCCAGAAGTGGAGTTTCTGATGAGAGCTCCTAAAAATCCCTATGAGATAATAACAGAGGGAGATTTGATGTCTGCCATGGAAATTTTTCAGTCTTTGATGCGAAATTACATTGCAGCAGCAGTGATTGTTGAGTTTGCAAGTTCCTTGGACTTGGAATCGAGTCCGAAGCAATTGAAGATATTCTTGGAAGTCAAGGAGATGCAGGAGGAAGAACTTCAAGAATCTGCTGAAGCTCTTAAGAATAATTGTTCTTCTGTTGAGAATGGCTTGGGAGGTCTGTACAAGGTGCAGAGGGATAGGGGTGAAATAGGCCCTCTGTTGATAACTATAGTAAAATCTGGTAGCTTTGAGAGGATACTAAAAATGGCTGTGGAAAATGGAGCACCAGCTAGTCAATATAAGCCACCAAAGATTATTAGAAATCGTGAAATTGTTGGTATTTTGGAAGCATCTGCTCTTGTAACTATATGCCTGGATTCGTTGGATGGATGAGATTTTAGATAAGGGTTTGCAGTTCTTGAAGACTTGCAGGCTTGTTCTGATGATGGAAGATGCTTGCTTGCTGCAGATACACTGATTAGATATCAAAATAAAGTAAAACAATCTTGTTGTCAATACAGTCTTTAGACTGACTCAATGAAGTTTCATGATTGTATAATTATCATTGCAAAACAGCATAGTTTAATAACTTCGAGTTGAAAGCTCGAAATCTTAAAATCCCATGAGGTCCCCTAGCTTATCTATCAGTATTCAAGTCTGAGCGCCAATAGCTCCACTACCTACTAACTTCATTCATCAACTAACAGTCGTGAAAGTTCAAGCTATTTGTAAACTACTACTACTGAGTATTGTAATTTTTTTTTAATTGAATCTTCCATTTTCAGAAATGGTTCTAAAAATCTGTTTGGTGTTTTATTGGGCATTTTTTTTTTTTTAACATGTAAGACCAACGATTTCTAAGCTTCCTCTACCTTGGGTTGCACATGTGGCATCTGACCACATGCTATAGAGCAGATTGAAGAAGATTTTCAGGGACAAATGAATACCTGGTGAACAGAAGTCTTGATCACGTTCTAACCTACCAAATATGTCAGTTCGTCCCACATGCATATCTTCTGGTTAAATCAATTCCTAAAGCCTTTCTGGCTGATAAAGACTCGCTGTTACGATTTTGTTAGTTATGTAGCCCAAACAATAGGGAATAAAAAAAAAAACTTGATGAACTAAATTTTCATTTTCTTGAACACATGGTTGACCTGAGTCTGTTTCCCTATTTGTAAAATCCCAAATCTTAGCACCCATAATCCCAATTGTTTCCATGAGCAGCATCAGAAGTTCTTCCAATAATAAGCATTTTCTCTAACTTTCAGTGATCATTTCCAGGCAGCAATTCCTTCCTTGAGATTTGGTGATCATGGCTACAGAGTAGCATTTATTTGTAAGAAATCATCATCTTCTGCTTCATTCTGTGTCTCTATGCATTCATGGCTGCTTGAATTTGTTCCAGTGTTCTTCCTTTAGTTTCTGGTACCAGCTTGACCACAAACAGAATACCCACTGCATTGATCGCAGCATAAAGAATAAAGGTACCTGAAAACCACAGTTGATTTAACATACAAGTCCTGTTATGCATCACGGTTATCTTTTGGAACTTAATTGCTCTTTTTTCCTTTCTTGATTGCTGAGTTCGCTTACTTTGTCTTTCATTATAGAAAAGAAAATATTTATTTACCATAGGAGCTCCAGGATATAAGGTAGTTGTAGGTGTAGGAGATTATCCATGCACCAAACCAGTTCATCAGCGTTGCGAGGCTTCCTGCTACTCCTTTAATATTTATAGGAAATATCTGCAACAGATAGAAATAATTTTCATGTTGATGGGTTTATGATGGCATAGATAGAACTGTCATCCTGCGAAATGTATTATTTACCTCTGACATTACAACCCAAGGGACTGCTCCCATTCCTGCTGAAAAGGATCCTATATATAGCTGTGATAGAAAATATATATAGAAAAGCAATGAATGAGAAGTTATTTTTGTCGGGAATCAATATAGGTGATTATCAAATGTCAAAAATGCTTATGATATTACCAATATGCCGGTAACGGCAAGTGCAGGCACAGCCTTGAGTGCCAAATTATTAGCCTGGTTCATAGAAAGTCAGTTTATATGTTAATATTTGAGAAACACAACTAAGAAGAAGTTAGTTCTGGCAGTTTTTGGTGTAACCTTCAGATAGAACGAACTTGCAGTTATCAGGCAGGCGATGACCAATCCTGTTGCAGAAACCTGATATTCAGAGAAAACAAAATTTTTTACTTTGTGAAATGTGGTATAGTCCAAGAAAATTTGCAGAATTAATAGAGCGTTGAGCAAAAAGCTACCAATAAGAGAGGCTTTCTTCCACCTTTGTCTATCACTGTTGTATTCAAGGCAGTAACTACAACCTGCAAAAAAGATGCAGTTTAATGCCTGGATGGAGATATTTGTACTTCCTTGAGGTTGACAGAGTTTGTGAAGATTCAAACCTGAATAATGGCATAGGTTATGGTTCCAATAGTAGCAGAAAATCCTGAGATGATGTGATCAAAGCGAGTATTAGTTGTGGACCTTTTAATTTTGATAATATGATATCAAAATTTAAGCTGATTTCTTTTGAGAACTGTAAGATAGTGGCAGTTGCAAACTTCTTGGAGTTAAAGGGGGATGGTTAAGGGAATATTTTTATGCGATTAACCAGAGATCTTATCACTACCCTTTTTACCTGCTGACTCGAAAATGTTGGCGGTATAAAAGCAGACTCCATTGATTCCTCCAAATTGCTGAACGGCCATCAATCCGACTCCTATCTGATCACACAAAAAGTTGGAACATGTAACAGTTAGATGTCAGAGTTCATAAGGAATTTTTCTTTTTGGATGAGATCAATTACAGAGCAGAGAAAAGAAATGGGGCGGTAAAAATTTCAAGGAAAGAAATCATTACAGTAACGGATCTCAGGTATCTCCTTTGAAACAAATCTAGCAGTTTGGCTTTAGGGAGCCGCTCAAGAGTTTCTATGTAATCCTGTCAGTAAGTAACATTGTACATTTTGTCAGATATTCTTTTGAATACAAACACATAGTCAATGAAGACTGGAGTATGTACTATAGCACAATCAAGAATAAGGAACCTTAATTTCATCTGCCTCAGCAGATATATCAGTGTCCTTGCCGCGGAGAGTCTTCAGTGCAGTCTCAAACTGCTTTTCACGTCCGATCTTTGCCTGCATTCAAGAAAGATTGGTTTGTGCAATTTCAGTGCTATCCTTTGATATGTTTAATATTGTTGTCTTGTCTTGTTGTGTCTTACCAGCCATCTTGGGGACTCTGGAATGAGAAATAGGCCAAAAGCTACGATAGCACAGGGAACAAGTCCTGCAAGAACTTCACAAGTAAGCCTCCTGTCCTACTGTAATTTTGCTGTGTATTCTTAGTAGACATGTTACATTATCTGAAGATTATGCCTGTTGCTATCCTTTTCGATAATTGAATACTCAATGTAATAGATCAAGAACACTTACCGCATAATGCCAGAGCCCTCCATGTTAATACTGTCCCTATTATGTAGAAACCAGACACTCCACAACATATCATAAGCTGTAAAATAACATGAAATGATTAGATATGCTCCTCCTTTCAGGCCAATATGCATGCTATGCTCTTGTACGGATATTGAAGATATACATATATAGAAAATGAACATGAAAGCTATCGAATTAGATCAAAAACAAAAGCAAATACAAATATAAAGGAAAAAAATCAAAGACTTTTAGAATTGTGCACTCTGTTTCAGAAATCATATCACCTTACAGTCACTTCTTAGGGAAATTTGTGATCAGTATTAAAAATAAATTTTCACATGAATACGTCTTTACCTGATTTAGAGTTGTTAAGGCTCCACGAAGATTTTTGGGTGCGATTTCAGCTATGAAAACAGGTACCTTCCCATCATATTCAACCACAGCATCAAAATCAGTGTCAACAAGTAATCCATTATTTATAGAACATATGAAAAGACATACTAAGAGTAAATGCTGGAAGAGAAGACCATACCACATAGGAAAAGACTCCCATCCCATATCCTGTTGCCAATCTTCCAATGTCCAATGCCACAGCCCCCTTTAAGACAAATAGATGACTACATAAGATGTCTGAGCCAAAAAAAAAAAAACATTTAGGTACTGAAGTGGCACAAACCTCAGCAAAATAAATGGAAAGCCACCCTGCAACGCATATGACAGCAGCCACTCTCATTGCCTGCATAATTTCAGATGTTCACCGTGTTATATTGTTGATTATATCATTGCATAGAACATTTAAGGGTTGAATCCCACTGAAGTTGTGTTCAATCCCATGGGATAAATCAGAACTGTCTGTTTCTTACCCCTTTTCGGCCTGTAAAATCAGCAATCGGCCCACTTGTGATTGCACCAATCATCGCACCAAATGTCAAAATGGAACCAAACACAGAATACTGCACGTAAGATGGGGGTACTACATGTCAGTTAGAACAAAAAACCCCAGGAGACTTTCATTTTTTTCTGCATGCAGATTCTCCTAAAATTCTCAGCAAACAATACAAACCTAAAACAAAGCTAAAGCAGTAAAACCTCCAACAGAATTAAAATAAAACCTAGATTCCTGAAAGCAGATGCCTGTACAGAAGTCCAGAGTTTATAACCTGTGTTCAAAGTTGCTTTCTGAGCTTGAATTCTGCTATTGTCCTCAATCATTTGTGAAATTTTCATGGAAAGCTCATAATACTACTGCATTCCATATGCTGTTGCTGCTAAAAAATCTTTGATCTTCATGATGGTTCTAGACCTTCTTGTTAATTAATCTTTATCTTTTCTTGAATGTAATGCCTCTTTTTTATTATTATTATTATTATTTATTCCTCCAAAATGTGTTGCTAGTATTTGTATGTGGCTACTCTTGTTATGTGAATTCCAATTTATTGCAATGTTCCAACTCAGTCCTGGAATTTAAGAATCACAGAATTCTTTCAACATTGCATTTGTGGGTGGTTCACTGAAATATGTGAAACCCTTAAATAGGCCTCAAGCTTTATGACAACATTTTCTTTCAAAAAAATCCCATGTAAGTTTTTACAACTAAGAAGATATTTCTTCAAAATCATATGTTATAACAATACATTAACTTCCACTTCCTGCATGACATCAACTTACCTCTCCTAAAGACAGAGAGAGATCTTCTGTTATGGCATCTTGAGTAGGTGAGGAGTAGCCTGCCTGGGAACAAACAATATAGCACTTGTCAGAATCAGTAAGAGGATCGAAATTTCAGTTAATAAGTTGATCCTGAAACTTTCAAATTGTTGAACAACTTACACAGCATCCAAATTCAAAAGAACCACACACTGAAATAAATGTACTGAGATAGACCATCCAGTTGCTACTATTCTGTTGTCTTGATCCATTTTCCTCATCAGCTAGATTCTTCTCAATGAAGGGCTCTCTAACCTCTTCATGCACACCAATATTATCACCATTACTATTTCCTGTGTCTTCTTTGATGGCCATAGCCTTATGCAGTTCACTTCTGCCTAACTCTATGTATATGTAAATGTACAGGAAAGAGAACAGGTTCTTGCTTAAGGATTTTGCTTTTGAGCTCACAGAAGATGTACATAAACAAAAGCAAAAGAATCTTTTCTAAGATAGTATAGATGTGTCATAATGTTGGAATAATTATATATATAGTATAGGAAAGTGGAAATTTTCACACAGATATTATTGTATTACCAGACCAAAAAGTACCTAATTTTTATTGGTGAAGTGCTATCACATGGGCAAAATCCGAGTAAATGCCACAAGAATTGTTTCTACGAAGTAATATACCAATAAAACGCCTAATCCGTATAAAATAGATGATAAAATATTCTGGAAAAAAAAATATTTAGTTAAAAATAAGATATGATTTTTAACTCCCTTATTCTCTCATTTTCAACCATAAAATTTAGCCATTTAGATTAGTTGTTAAAAAATAATAATAATAATAATAATAATAATATACCAATATAACAGTTAGTTCAAACTTGTGTTTTGTTATCCCTATAAGGAAGTGCATTACATTATTGAAATTAATGTCTGTCCTGTTTGCATGTGTAAGTTGAGTTGCACTTGACTTTCAGATGTACACGGCAAGAGAATAGAACTAGAATGAGAGGATCAAAATTAATTGAAAATAGAAAGAATAAAAAAAATAAAAAATTGACCCTTTACCAACTCCTAAATTTTATAGTAAATAATAAAAAAAAGAGAAATAATATTTGACGCGGGCCGCTTCAAAAAGCGGTAAATAAAAAAAATAGGTGAGAGTGTAAGTTTATCAAAAAATACGCTCAAATGATAATGTCCCTCTAATTGCATGGAGAGCAATATGGTAAAAAAAAAAAATTAGTAAAGAATACGGTCCGCTGCATAGAAGTGCGCTGATTTAGACATTAATATACTGGGCAATAGGAATAGGAATAGGAATAGAAACTTTGTTCAGTCTGTATTTAATATTATTTTAAATGAAATGAGTGAATATCTACGCCTGCAAAGTTCCATTTCTATCATTTTTTTTTTTTTGGGTAGTGGTGGGTGGCTGCCGGCTGGTGAGCTTTGCAACTTGCTTTGGTTGTCATTAATATCTTGCAGATAGGTCCAAAATTGATTTTGATTTTGATAAATCTCTTCTTCTTCTTGGAGGTTTCATTAACAATAGCAAACAACAAAAAAAGACTGAAATTTTTTAGTATCTTTATACAACTAGGAAAATGAGATTTTGGGTCCATTTCCATTTCTGTTTTTCTCATCCAGATGAAAAATAATTGGTGCAGGTAGGTACCATCAACTTTTAACCGTGTGATGATGTGATGCATCCTCAAAAACAAAAATTACATAAAAGAAGATACACATGAATGAAACTAACCTTAAAAGCTTTTACTCTTTATCTCTTACTTCTGACAGGGAGATGTAGCTACCATTCTCCTTCAACTGCTTGACGAAGAACGCAGTTTTGAATGGCAGATGATGAAATTGACCTGCAAGACATTGTGGGTGGATTAGGATTGGCATCACAGCATGTCTCTTTTCTCTTTGAGGCTGACTGTTTCAACATTTACAACCAGTATTTGCGGCCAATGTTATATGCCAATTGCCTTTTTTTTTTTTTTTTTTTACATTTTTATTTATTTCGAATATATTAAATACTTAAATTTATAATTATATATTTTTTATTTTTATTAATTAAGGATAAAAATAATTATGCACCTTCTAATTACATAATAATTAGCCGTGAATCCGCGCTTTGCACGGACTGCAAGTAATATTATTTTAAAATAAATAATTATAATAAAATAAAAACTACAAATTATTTTTTATAAAAGTTAGAACTTATTATTTTTTTATTAAGAGTACATATTATTTTTAATATGCATACTAATAATAATTATTGAATAAATAAAATAAAATAAATATAAAAAATGGGTGAAAAATTACATATGTTTATTTTTAGGTTAAAAAAGAAAAGTGTTTTTATTTGAATATAATATTTCGGTTAAAATAAAAAACATTATTTTTTACGGAAATGAAGAGTAATGTTTTAAATGTAATTAAATTAGAGTATTTTATATTAAATAAAACAAGTGCATTTCAATAAAAATGAATTTATTAATTTTTTTATAGAAAAATATTGTGAAATTTAATAATTCAACACATAAAATTTTAGGAGTGAATGCTAAATTATGAAAAGAGACACTTCTCAAATTTTTAGCTTAATAAATTAAAAATAAAATATATCATATTAATTTTATTTTTTTAAAATTTTTGTTACCATAATTTTTTTAGTTAATAAGATTAGTTTTTAAAATTATTAGATTAGTATTAGAGTATATATAGTAGTGTTTTAGTAGAAAAATAATACTAAATAAATATTTGAGTGATTTAAGGTAGAAGAATATGTAGTATATAAATATTTTTAGAATTTAAATAGTATTAAAATATGTATAATAGTGTTTTAGTTAAAAATAATACTAAATAAATAAATATATTGTAAATATTTTATTTTTAATAAAAATTAGGATTTTTAATGGTTTGACACATTAATTTTTTGAGTGAATACTCATATATAAAGATAGACACTCGTTAAATTTTTAGTTTAATAACTTTAAAACTCAACATTTAATATCTATATATAAATTACATTATATGAAATATTTTTTACCATACAGTCAATGATATATAGGCATCATCAAGCAAGCCACACATTTGTTGTGTATGCCATCTATCAATTAATATGACACTGATTCTACTATTATTTTGTCTGCTGCTGAGTTGTTGATTTTTTTTTTTTTTTTAAGAGATTGTTGATGTTGCTTTAGGTTATATAATGCCCACCTTTGCAATTGATTTTCTAATTTTAGAATTTGTTATGTGATGATATGATTTGCACTAAATACATATATCAAATTTTTTTTTTCATATCAAACAACAAATTCAAATAATATCTCAACTTCTTTTTTTATTTCAAATCTTTTAATTTAAATTTTAGAATCTCATCTTTAATTATTAGGCTACAAATGAGTTTTCATATTTATAGTAAAAAATTTAAGGGTAAATTACTATTACCTCCTGAGATTTGGCCAAATTAACTATTTCATCCATACATTTGTAAAAGTCAATTAAATACCCCTTGAAATTTGACACCATGAACTATTTTCCCCCTCCGTTAGATTTCTTCATTATACACCGTTAAATATAGTTGAAATGACTTTTTTGCCCACCATTTAAAAGAAAAAAATCCATACCCGTTACAGAGCTTCCTTCTTTTCCCTTATACAGTATACTGAAAGTAGGTCATTCTACTTATGTGTCTTTCTCATTTTTTAATGCACGAGTGTCTCTTTCTCCTTTTTTAATCCATGAGTGTCTCTTTCTCCTTTTTTTAATCCATGAATGTCTCACTTTCTCCTGACATTGGTAGCGTGTTGAAGTGGTGAAGCCAAGAAAAGTAATAGATTACTCAAAGGTAAGAGAAACGTGGTTTTTGTCTGTTTTGTTTATTTATTTATTTTGAAAAAGGTAATGCCCAAATTCCTTGGAGGTTGCATGCTCCTATAAATAGAGATTGTGAAAAAGATTTAGGGTTTTTGTATGTAGTAAATTTTGGAATGAAACAATAATTAGGGTTTTGATAATCAGATTAAAGTAGTTGAGAAAGTGAATGTTTTTTTTTCAATTAAAGTTTGCCCCAGATTACAATCTCAATGTGGAATTCGATGAAGTCGAGAAACAAATTCGAAATGTCGACCCTGATAGATATAGTTATATCTGCTTAATGAATGATTGTCATAAACTCTTTGATATTAAGTCTGATTTTGTGTAACGCCCACATAATGCATTTACATTTATTTGCATAACATGCATATCATATAGACATGAAGAATACATGAATTAATAGTGATATATGTATATATATATATATATATATATTATGGATTTGATTACATTGATATGGATTTGATTACATTGATTAGTAATATTTATATATATATATATATATATATTAAGGAATTGATGATGTGGCTAATGAAGACCAAATATATATATATATATATATATATTGATATAAATGCAATTGATTGTTTTAAACAAAATGATGCATGTAGGACTAGGGTGTAGGATATGTGGCAACCTTAAGGTAAAAGAAACAAATAAAATAAATATAAGGGAGGGGCATCCGATAGAAAAGGAGAAGGTAGAGTAGGGTTGTCTATCATTTCTTCTTCTTCTTCATAAAAAAAAATTAAAGCTCTGAATTTTTGAGAGGGAATTGAAGGTTTAGCATTAATTTCCAGATCACCATATTCATCTTCAAAGGCTTTAAAGGTTTATTGGTAAGTAATTTTAGTATTTTGTGTTGAATTGGGTTGGTATTTAAATGTGCAGAATTCAGATTTTTAGGAACTGGTTTTTCAGTCTTAATGTTTTGATCATATCTTGAGCTAGGAAACTTAAAATTAAGTGTTCTTTGATGATTTGGAAACCTTGTTGAGTTATCTAAAACTTTTCCTATTTTATCTTGATCTGATTCAAACTTGATGTCAGTGTATTTAAAGGAAAAATTTTATTGCTCAATTACCATCGTTGGTCTGAGTAAGGTGGATTGATTCTTATGGTTCTTCCTCTATGCACCTCCAATTGAAGCAAAATTAATTTTGAATTACTCTAGACACATAGGGCTTATGATCTGGAAAGGTTCATTTGGAGATTCGTTGTATAGAATTAGTGGTGAATTTTTAAAGTCACCTTATTAAATCTGTCATAATTGGCAGCTTTATATGTTTAGATAGTTTAGTGATGTTATCATGCTAGATGAGATATCATTATTTTTATTTTTATTTGGATGCTTATAAATAAGTGAATTATGACCTATTTCAGCTAAACCATATGGAGATGGGGCTGTCACACATGTAAATACAAGCAAAGGCAAAGAAGCAATAAAGGTAGGAGAATAACCTAATGTTCTATATAAATATAACATATAAAATAATTAATTATAATTTTATTTGTTAAGCTGATTGGTTATGGGTAAAATTCATATTCTAATTGATAGATGCTGAATTTTTTATTGTTGTGTTGATGGTTGCTTGTTTTGAGATAAGATTGTACATATGAATGGTGGTTGTTAAATTCGGGTGTTCTATTTGAGTGAGAGTAGAATACTTGTCAAAGCCATATCTGGAGATATATTAACTCCAAATGGGGTTCTGTTTGTTTTTATAAAAACTTGGAGATGTTATTTACAAAATTGATAGAAATAGAGAAATAGTAATTTTTCTGTTTTGATGGACAATTTGGGCAATAC
>CATIWK010045676.1:0-15351 GCA_949634005.1 Mallotus japonicus | reverse complement strand
TATTTTTACCACAAACAACAACATGGAAAATCAGTAAACCCGACTGTGATTTGATCCGGAAGCAGAAAAATTGAAAGAAACGGGAGAAGGCCCACACTCATCAACAGAGTGCTGTGTGCCTGTGCTGGTGCTGCGACGGTTATATATAAAAGGCCTTTCTCAGTCTCTGCAAAAACTACACAACGCCACTTCACGAACTGTAAAAAAACACGCAAACCCAATACAAAGAAGAAGAAAATTTTGATAATTTAGTAGAAAGGTGCAATCCCCACTTTTGTTTGAGCTGAGAGTGTAGAATAATGTCGCAGCATCCACAATCTGAATTTGAAAGATACACAGACTCTGAGTGTAGAGCAATGTTGATTAGGATGGTTCATGCTGTTCATGATCCTAGAACTCGTGATAATGCTCTTCGTGTCCTTGCAAAGGTTTATAAACAAGTATATGATTTTTCTTTTTGTTTCTTCTTCTTTCCCTGAATTCAAGAATCAAGATTTTCTTGCAGTAGAATGCAGGATTTTTTTTTTTTTTTTTATAGTTTGCAAGAAAATAATTTTATCCAGTTCTTGAGTTCTATTTTGCATTTTGTTTCTTTTCCGTTTAATATCTATTTTATGTTTTGTTTACTTTTGGGGCCACCATGTTTTCTATTTCTTTTCTTTTCTTCTTTTGGGACTGTGAATTGTGTTGATTATCAAGTCTTTTGATTAGAAGAATGTTTGGTTCATCTTGGAACTGAGGTAGGAATAGCGATAGATGATGTCTGGATAATTTGAATATGAGAACATCATAGAAAAAATCTGGTTTTTTGTTTTGGAGCTAACCAAGAAATTCGAATTCTTAGCTAAACAAGAAATTAGATTTCGTTCACATTCCTAGAGCCAATTAAACATGGTATGTGATTTAATGTATTTAACTCCATTATAAAATCTTAGCTTCGAGTTTTGGAAGTGTTTTAATAATGTTGTGCCCTTATTGTACAACATCATGTCTATTTGTTGTTGTTGACTTCTTTGAACATGTTTAATGGAAGTTCATGTAGGCCATTGTTGATGATGTTGATGAAACAAAGTTTTCTGCTTTTCATTAGAGAGGCAAATTAATGATGATCCAATTCTTTTGTACACAGATTCTGGTCCTAGCTAGATGCATCACAATACTAGAACCTTGGAAAAAAAAAAAAGCAAACAAAAAAAAGGTATATCCTTCAATGAATCTAAAAGATGATAGGAAAATGATTAGCTCTGCCAATATCTCATAGTATGCATCAAATCTGAAGATACATTGAGGTAGGATTAATGGTATAGGGAAATGTGTATCTTGGTTTGTGCTTGTAATTCATTAGATATTTGCACTTAGGCTTGATTTGAACTTTTAACAACAGTTAAATTCATGAAACTCGTTGGCCATAGCAATCGCCATCACTACTCTGCAATCATCCAATTTCCTCAGTTTATTGCTTTATTCCTTGTTTTTGAAACAGCCAGTCAGAGATGTGATAATTTTTCCTAATTATTGGATGTGCCATATCTACCAAAATAGTGCTAATTTCGATTTTAAATTAGTGGTAGGATGACCTTTGGATTTTGTTGTTATATCTGCTTCCGAAGGCTTATAGACCTTGAATTTAATGGTTGTGCCCTTTTATTATGCAACGAGTAACAATTGAATATTTACTGAATGTTTCAAGAATGCATTTTCTACTTTTTCATGCTCCAGAACCAACACAAGGTATTCCGTGAAGAAATGGCACCAATGTTGTGGCATTCATTTGGTACTATCGCTGTGCTGCTGCAGGTATAATTTTCTTCTTTCTCTCTTTGATATACACAACATTAAGGCATTCCTTTAATTTTCTACCAAACCACTCATTTTCAGGTAGTAATTTCAGTATACAACTCTCTGTCTTCCCCGCAACTTCCAGAAGGGGTATTGACTCGAGTATGCAACGCACTTGCTTTACTTCAGGTTTTTTTTTTTCTCTCAGTTTTCTTATATACACTGTAGAATTTAGCTTTTAAAGACATCGGCTGACTTGCCATTTTTTTTTTGATATATCTCTTATGCTATATTTGTCATGCTGAAATGTTAGGACATGAAGTGTAATGGAATATACAGTAGCGTTCTTATGCTTGGTTAGAAACAGAGATCTTACAGTAGAATGATACATGACTAACCATAAATTTTACACGAAAAAATGAATTTTATACTTCTGTACATTGATGGCATCTGCTCACTGCTTGTTTCTCCTTGGATGTCTCCTGGATGAAGAATTAGACAAATCTGAAAAGTAGCATCACAAGTTTCTGAGTATTATGAGTATTTGATGATTACGGAAGGGAAAATGTTACCGTTTTGAGATCTCCTACTACTTACTAATGGATTATTTCATTTTCACCTTTACCACTTGTCTAAGACACACCTTTATTGTTTACTTTGAATGCAAGAAAGCTTGCTAACAAATTTTTAATGATGATGGAGTCAAGTTATTATCTGTATCTATTCGAGCCTCATCCAAAAATCTGGTCAATTTATTTAACGTAATAGTTCTCACTGTCATGAATTTATACGAAACTAAAGAGAGGAGAAGAAAAGGTGCTTCCATTTTAGATGAGATTGCACTAAACACTGCAATTTTTACTACATTTTCTGATGTGTAAATATCTAAATTGACATACTTGCTAGACATGTCAGAGATGCAATTACCAGTATTAATCACATATAGAGTACATGTTAAGATTAAAGTTTTTGAAGAAATTCTGTAAAATAAGCACTTTTTATGTGCTCAAATCTATTATAGGTTAGAGTACAAGGATTATTGTGCTTCATGGTAGAAGCTTCCAATTTGCATTGGTTGAAAGATGATCATTATTGTAACGGATATATTTTTTGCATTCCTTTTTCATGCAGTCAATAGCAACACACCCTGACACAAAGGTGCTTTTTATCAGAGGTAATTCATTTCATTCTTTTCTTTTCACACTTAAATCTTCCCTTACTCATTTCTCTTTACCTTTTGAATGTTCCAGCAGCACACGCTATGAGTTCATCTGTATTCTAAAATGTAGGAGGAATTTATGAAATTTACATCTTGTGTTACATTTGACATAAGATATGGTCATTTGATTTATCCATTGTTAACTATATGAAGAGAAATTAATCAATTCATAGGTTTGTGTGTGATCCGTTGTTAAGCTTGGCCTTTTGACTTTTTGGAATTACCTGAACTTGTCAGCTCACGCAAAGTAATCCCTGAAATAGTTTCCTCTATTGAAAAAAGAAAAGGGTATTTACATGATTTTTTTTTTCTTTTGAGTCTTAGCAGTAACTTTAATGAATTTATTTATTTGGTTTCTTCTGGACTGTCTACTTAGAATCTGAATGCAAGAATATGTGATAATTCGAATTGGTGGACTCTCAGATTGAATTTTCTCCTTTGCAGCTAACATACCGATGTATCTCCAACCCATTCTTAACAACAAAATCCAGGAAAACCATCACCAGTATATAAGAATTAGCAGCTTGGGAGTAATTGGAGGGCTAGTGAAGGTACTTGAACTTTTGTCACTGCCTCATATTAACTAAAGAAATTCACCTTTTTACCGTCTTTTCTGTTGTAGGTAGCTGCCACAGCCTTTTCAGTTCTTTTCTTGTAATTTTGACATTCTAACAGAACGTAAAAAAAAAAAAAAAAAAAAATTTCACCAGAAACATTAATAATTGCGATCAATAGATCATTGAAGCTTTTAGAAGTGATAGTCTTATGTAAAATCTTCATGAATGCCTCCTTAGTAATCTTATACTCATAGTTTTATCAAAATAAATTTTTTATGAAAGAATGTAATTCTACATCTGGATTCTTTCTATTTTCTGCAGGATGATGATCCAGCAGCTATACACTTCATCCTGAAGTCTGAGATGTTTCCTTGTTTCCTGAATTGTATGGAGATAGGAAGTGGATTGGAAAAAACAGTGAGTACCAAATGTGTGTGTATGCCTTTAGTTGCTTGGTTTGTTTCTTTCTATGGTGAATTTTAGTGGACCATGTATATATCTGGCAATAAGGTGCCAATTGTGTGTGTATGCCTTAAGTTGCTTGCTTTGTATCATTCTATGGCGAATTTCACTGCACCAAGTATATATCTGGCAATAAGAACTCTGCTGTATAGATTTGGATGACAAAATGAGGACATGATATTGAAAATTCACTAAAATTTTTTTTTTAAATATCTGACTATACAGGTAGCTGTATTTGTAATCCGTAAAATCCTAAGGGACAATGAGGGGATGAAGTATTGCTGTGCTCCTGCAGGACGATTTTTCACCTTAGGGCGGAGCCTAGCAAACTTAATTGAAGAACTTGCTGAAGCTGGAAGGCTTGTGGAAGATAATTCCAAGCGAATGCTAAAACATATAATTGGATGTTATCATAGAATATCTTTAAATCCCAGGTTAGTATCTGCACTTCAATTTTTTTTTTTTTTTTTTTTTAAACTACACTTCAAATATTTTGCACTTAAATATATATGTTTAGAAGTTACTATCAAATTGAACGCAGGGCATGTGATGGACTAAGATGTTGCCTTCCCCCACAATTAAGAGATACATCCTTCATTAGCATTCTTCGTGTAAGTTTTAAAGACTATCTACTCATGCTTACATATGCCCACAAGCTAATGAAAAGAGAAACTGGATGTGACCCTAAAATGAACCTTTTGATCAAAGATAGGGTCATTTCTCCTCTTCTCTATATTAGGAGTTTTAAGGGTTCACTTGAAACGTCCCACGGGCTATAGCACCAAAGTTAATTAGATCCATGATGTTCAATCCATATAATTCAGACTGATTTGCATACTGTCATCAACCTGCGCCAATTCATGATGCCCAGTCCACTTTCCATCCGTTGCAAGATTTGTTAGACTAGACATGAAGGTGTTTCCTTTTAATACTTGAGAAAAATTGTTCACACTTCCCTGTGATTTTCCTTTCCAGGATGATGAAGAAACGATGCAGTGCTTACTGCAGTTAGTTGACAATATCGAGACTGCACAGCTGGCTAGACTACACCGGCATGGCCAATCAGGCAGGCACTTGGGGGCTTGACTAACTCTGATAGATTCAGCTACTCAAAATAATAATTTATAGTCCAAGGTGCTACTGATAGGGAAACTACTCGTAGATACATGGTATAGAAAATAATACAATGCTCTGTTTGTAGGTGTGTTGAGCAATCTTCCGTACATTCAATTTCTGTTAAATACTGTAGCTTATTTTTTCTAAGTTAAACTAGTACTGCATCTTTCAGATATATATGCCTGAACCATGTTTTGGCATCAGATGACAGAAATTGTTAATAAAGTCAGGAGAGAAAAATTGACAATCATATTTCTCTCGTATTGTTTCAAAGTCTTATCAAGAAGAAAGTCGAGCTTATCTATATTTTTAGTCATGGTTTAATTTAATTGATATCTTGTCGTTGGTATGTGAATTGGAGTTACAATTAATTCCCTCCTTCCATTTTCCATGGAGGAAAATGAATCCTATGATTTCCCTTGTTTTTTTTCCTCTCAAAAAGAAAATAGAATGCATTTATGTATCTCAGTTTCTTTCTACTCAGCTCATAACAAATCTGCAACTATAAATATGTGCATGTTTAGATGTTCAACGTGCAGCATTTTCATTAGCGTGGCATAAGTGTGTATACACCATGGTTGAAAGCTGAATAATAACCCAAATTAATATGCCAACCAATGATCTAAAGAATGTAGGGTTTTACCTGCAATAATTATGTTATCAGACCTTCAATCACAAATTGGAAGAAGAGAAAAATTTCCTGATAGGAGAACCCACAGATAAAGACAAGCTGTGCATCTGTTATATAAAGACCTGAATACAGAGCAGAGTTCATATTGGGTTAAAGAAATGATAGAAAAAATACACCACATGACCTTTCGAAGAAAAACGATGATAATTAATACCAACAATAAAAAAATGCAAATGGGATCACCAAAACTGTAACTCGGATAAAAAAAATTACATGGCGAAAACTAAAAAAAAATTGAAGGAACTTAATCTTTAGAAAACGAACTAAATGGATCTATTGTTTGAGGATCTTTCTTTTGAGGTACTGAAAGATCACTTTCAAGCATAAAAGAGAGATCATGCATCTGTGACATCAAGGTCTCGACATCACTAGCTTTTGACTTTGTATTTCCATTAGAAAAATTTCCACTTTTTTCAACTTCTTCAGAACTCCCTCCATCTATTCCATTCACGCTACCCATCCTGAAACATGCAACAGAATAATAAATATTCTTGCCCAAAAGCAATAATTTCCAACTTAAGACAAAAGAAAAATGGAAAAAGAAAGCTAGCTTCGTGAATCAATTCCAGTAAAGCAATATGGAAGAAGAAATAAGATAAGTCCAAAATAGTTTTTGAGAAAAATTGCCCATCGTATAAACACTGATCTCATACAAACTTAAAACAAAAGTAACTACCCAGCAACCAACCCCATGCACAACAGGGAAGGCATATTTAAAACTTAACTACCTCTGGCAGGCGGAAAATGATATATGACAAAAATAGGTCATGAAGATAGATATTTAACCACTTCCTAACCTGTCATCCTTAGTTAGAAATAAACTAAGTAGAGAATAAAAACCCAATAATAGCAGATTCAACTTTCATAATATATGACGAGATTCTAATGCAAGAGACCCGGATATCACTCAAAACCCTTTTGCATAAGTTGTCTTCACAAGCAAAAATGTATAAGTATAGACACATGATAGCTTCAACCACAGTTTTGAATTAGTAATTTCCACATTGCACATTAACTTTCTTCCGCCATCCAAGCCATCTTCTTTGCTGCAAGGTCCACAGCCACACTTCTTTTCACCAGCTCTTTCAAAAGATTTCCAGCTTCTCTTTCAGTAAATAACTAATCACATTCATTCTTTTAGCACTCTTCAACCACTGAGTTTCAAAAGATCAAAATGACATGCAAAGACAAGGGAACATGGAAGAAAAAGTGATAACTACCAAAAAAAATAAATAAATATCATAGCATCTCCATAATTGGTATAAACTCATTATTCCCCACTTTGGCTTTAGCACAAATTTTCAGAGATCAAAGAAACACAAAAGACAGGAACAACTCATAAACCCAATTTAGCCATAGGACAAACATAAAAGACTCAATTCAGGAAAGAAAAACAATAAATAAATAAAAAGGCAGTCCAAGAGTACACACCTATCTGGAACAGAACTTTCTGGCACCATGATATTCATTTCTGCGGAACCAATTTGATTGCTAAAAGTCGCTGAAAAAAAATCTGACTCTGAAAATCTATCAGCATTCTTTGAGTTATCAGTTCCTCTGAACATTATTTCCAATGCCTGATCAACAGAGGGCAATGAGTGATTATCATCTTTCAAAGAATTACTAGAAGGAATTTGTACATTACTCGAGCTTGTAAAATCATTCCAAGTGTCAAACAAAGCATCATCTTCGTCAATGGTTCTATTATCAGTTGCCTTGCTACTGCTGGTGGAAGTTTTCCACTGATTATCTTGAAGCCAATTGACATCGACAAAAGAAGAATTACCTGTGTTCCCTACTGTTGAGCGACCCTTATCATTTATGGGTACTTCAAATTGATCAGTCTGATCAGCCACCCTAGCATTAGCATTACTCCATATATCACCTTCAAACCAGTCATTCGTGTTGGATGCAGAAGTTACATCTTTTAATTTTTCATTAGATAAATCTTTTCCAGGTCCAAAAACAGCATCCATGTGAGAAGAAAGATCAACTGAAGAAGATCCCACAAAAGGGTCAGAAAATTTAAGCCCAGAGCTAGAAGATTGAAAATCAGCCTCCCAACCAGAAAACGAGTCACCACTTTCATCTTCCTTGGACCTTGCAACTGCCTCAGAAGGCTTGACATTTTCAAACAAGCTAAGATTTTCATGACCTTGAAAGGCAGTACTTCCACTAGCATCTTCATGTTTGCTCAATGTAGACTGTCCTTCAGTAGACGCAGAGACAGAGTCTACTTTAGATTCTGAAAAATAGTTGCCAATATCAACCCCTACCAAATTCAGTGTGCTCAACTTCTGAGCAGATGAATTTTCGAAAACACTAGTAAAAAATTTCTCAGGCTCAGTAGGCCATCTGATTTCTAAATTTAGAAGATCAGACAACGGAAACTCAACTTCCGGTGTATTCTGTCCTCTGCTGGATCGATTTGCTTCAACAGATGGCGCCACAAGCTCCTACAAAACAATATGATATAATTTAACAAATATGCACCGTGTTAGGAATCTCATTACCCGTCAACATAAATGCTGAAAGAAATGGGAACAAGACTCCATTCTAGGATTCTTACAACAAAGAAACGCCAATTTCACACTGGAGCTACAGGAAAATGTCGAATGAAAAAAGGAAAGCCAAATCAAATCCCCATCAAATTCACAGTCCATTACCAAAGCCTTAAGCTTTAATGATAAAGAGATCATCGGAGTGATCAAATCTAACCCAAAATAGTGTTAAAAACAAAATTCATCTCATCAATTAAGAGCAGCAGCGACAAGACAACAACTTATACGATCCTTCAAAAACCAATAAAACACATCTCAAAAAAATTCAATCTTTAGCAATCCAATGAATTAAAACGAAAAATAAAAAGAAAGAAAGAAAGAACACATAGAAAACATTCCTAACAATGTAATCCAAATCTCCCACAGCAAAACTACAATTAGCCCATTTTCAAAAAGTAAAAAAAAAAAATGTAGTCTTTACCGATCCATCTAAATCAAGATAGTGAAGAAACCAACGGCAACCAAAAGTAGAAGTAAACTTAATCGGGTCAGGAGAAACATCCTTATTCTGCTGTCTGCCGCAGAAAACACAAATGACAGAATTGACCCCTCTTAGTAACCTTCCATTGCAGTGCTTGCATCGAAGATATGAAGGAGAAGGATCAAGCCGGGAAATTACATCTTGAAGCGAGGGTATTTCTGGAAGTGAAGAGTCGCCTTCTTCTGGACCGTAAGAAGATAGACCTGCTTCTTTACGTAGCAAGATCTGTAATTCTCTTATTTGATCGTATGGCAATTCGAACGCCATTTTTGTTATCTTTTGATTTTGCACAAACAAATATAGAAAGATTTTCTGTTTGGTGCCATGTTTGCAGGATTTTTGATCCTCTAAAACGACATCTGTTTTTGCCGTTACGGGCCTAAGCTCGGTCCATTTCCTCTTTGAACTTAAATTTGCAAGTTTTTTTTTTTTTTCTTCCAAAAGATAAAAAAAATGTATTTACATTGCACATGTAATAAAAATAGGGCAAATTATATTATGAACCCCTGTCAATATAGTAATATAGTCCATCACACGTGTATAGATAAAAACGCGCACTACATTTATTTTTTAACGTTTTTTGTTTTTGAAAAGTTAAAGCTGTTAACTTTATTTTAGCGTGAATCTCTCCCTTTTTCACACTTTTCATTTAAATATCTCAAAACTTTTCTCCATTTTTTGTTCTATTCTTTGGCTCTTTGTTCGATTCAAAGTTTTTTTTTGCTGTTTTTCTCCATTCAATTATGTTCTTCTTCTTCATTCAAAGTTTGATTCTTTGTTTTCTTTATTTTGCGTTTGAAGCTTTTTTCTTTTTATTGTGTGATTTGTGTAAGTTTTTATTATTTTTATTGATTATGAGATTGTCATGGTTGCTTATATTGTTTGACTCTTTTAGCTATCAGTTTTTCTGTGTTTTTTTTTATTTATTTTTTTGTTTGATTTGTTTTTTCTCAGTTTTGTGTTTGTTTGTTTGTTTAGTTATAAATTGCATGTTCATTTAGATAAAACATATAAATTCAAATTCATTACTTAAATAATGCAATTTCATCATGAATTCAATGTAGGCTCATTAGTATTTATCTACAATTTTATTAGTAATTGTCTACAAATTCATTAGTATTTGCCTACACATTAATCACTTTAATAATAAGGTTAATTACTTAAAATATTATTAATTTAATATATTAATATTAAGTAAAACTTAATAGGTTAATTGGTCAAATAATATAGGTTCATTGATTAAATCATGAAGGTTCATCAGTTATCAACTATAAGTTCATCACTTTTAATACTTTAGTTCATTATTCTATATAGGTTCATCAATAAAAAAAATAAAAAAAAATAAAAACATATAAGCTCATTAACTATACACTTTAGGTTCATATATATATATATATATATAGTTGATATATGGCTGCACCTCCTAGTAGCCAAGATTTGTTTATATATATACACCATTGGTATGTTCCAGAACTAGATTGGTTGCTTTGTTAAAATATTTTTATTATTATTAACTATAGTGTAAACATAATAATACAAATAGAAAAGAAAATGGAATTTAGCGTGATGATTTTTCTCAAATGCAGTTTTGGTTATTCAGTTGGTAAGAGAAAAAAGATGGGCTGGTTATGGCGAGAGAGAAGGGGTCCAGCATGGAAGCAAGGATGGACAGAGCATACTATAGCCTCCATCTCACCACCTCCCTTTCATTTACTTGCCATTTTCTTGATAATTTTCCTCCTCCTGTCAGCTTCATCCTATTTTAACTTCAAGTATCAGATGCAGCACACTACAATCAACTTCAAGTTGATTCTTTTGTTCTTGTTTTTTTTATTGATCTTTATAACAAAGTATATATCGAAGAGAGAGCGATTTTTTTCTGCTATAAGAGCAGAGAGGTTCTTTTTCCCTGCTATGAAAGCAGAGTATGGTACAGTTCGTCGAAACTGGGACTTACCTTGGGGCATGTCTCGAGTAGAGGGCCAATGCAAAAGCACAACTTGGCCTTCATCTAACAAAAATTGATAGTAGATGGCTCTGTTTAAGGTCTTCAATTGTTGATGCCAGTTGGAAGAATATATAGAGAGTAGGGTTGTCAAGGAGTTTGTTCAAAGGAAGTGCTGCCATAGCTAAACCAAAAACATTAAAATAAAAAAAGACTCATTTTTCAGTTCATACGTGTGATGGACCCCTGGTCCATATTGCAATATGGACAGGGGTCCATGATATAACAATTGAAAAAAATAAGTTTTCAAAGTATTTATTATTCAAATCCTTTATTTATCAAAGATTCAACTTCACTTAAACAACCATTTCCTTTTAATTTTTAGGCTCTATATATTTGTTGACAAATGACTTAAGGGATCTTTATAAAAATGCCCTGAAAATTCAGCTTAACAACTAAAAAACTCCTACTTTTCATAAATTACTAGTGTGTCCCAAAATGTTAAAAAAATTACTTGTGTGCCCCTTGGTGATTTGCACGTCTTTTTCTTTGTTTTCTCTTTGTTTCTCAACTCTTCTACGTTGCGCTTCCATTTCCTCCTTGTTTCTTCATCCTAACCCTAGAACAACCAAACAATAACACTACAATCATCTACCTCATCTCTCCACCTCCACCTCGACTGCCTCTTTCGACACTGCCATAGTATTCAATTTTCCCTCACATATATATAGTTACAGTGCATTTTTTTGGAGTGAACTATATCTTGGTTAATTGCTTTGGTGCAAATTTTTACCACTAAAGTTTGCTTATTTGTGCAACTTATTTTATTAGTACAACTTCTACTTGTCAAACAGGTACTAAGTTTGAATGAAGCTCTTCTTGGAGATTAATCTTCGTCTGGTTATTCTTAATTTTGCTTTTGTAAATACTATGGCCATCACAACTAGGTTTCGGCTTATTTCCTACTCACAAGAGGTTGTTTAGTCTAATGAATAATAAAATTTTAATTAATAATAAAAGTGATTGCATTTTCTTAATTAATCCGCATTTTCTCATACCCAAGAGTTCAAACTTCATTTAGTCTAATGAATCTAAAACAACAAAAGTGGATTACTTGACTATGCGAAATGGGTTTGTTAATGTAAGTTGGTATGTGCATTTCTTCTACCTCTTGTTATGATTTTAAAATGATACACTATTATTCGTCCTTAATATTTTATTAATAATAAATATGTTCATATTTAAATATGAATATTTAAAGTATAACTATACATATGTGTGTTAATTTAGAATACTTTCTATATATTTTACATTTCTGATACAATACTTTTATTACGTTTCTGATACAATATTTATTTTTGTATATTTTTACTTTATTTGCTATATATGAAACAATCTCTTACACTTTTATTTAGTTCATTATATTTTTCATTATCTTTGATTAAATATATTATTATTATTACTACTACTACTACTACTACTACTACTATTATAAATAGCCACATGGCTACTATATTATTATTATTATTATAAATATATGAAAAATAATCTAAATTAATGAAAACATATACCGAATATTGTATCAGAGGCGTAAAATAAACGTAAAGTATTCTAAATTGACAAAAATATAAATATAGAATTTTAAGGTACTCGATAGAATGCAAAGTAGATTGAAATTTTCATTTTTAAAAATTTTAAAGTGATTGGAATACAAATTCTAAAAGTATAAAATCTGAAATATTTTTTTTATTTATTTTTCATTTACTTTTAGTTTATTTTCCATATATAAAACAATCTCATTATATTTTTCTTTATTTTTGATTGAATATATTATCATCATTATTATTAATTGTTTTATTATAGACAGCCTCATGTCTGCTATGTTAGCGGTTTCGTTCATCATTATTGGAATATAAATTCCAAAAATATTATGTTGACCTTTTGCAATGATCAAACATAACCACCCTTATTTTGACTTTAACAAACCATATTTTGAGTGTCCAATAAGTGTACTTCAAGTGTGTATAAGTTAGGCTCTCTTTGAAAGCAAGATCATGGAAGTAACAAAGCCTTGAAGAGCTTGACAGCAGTTATCACGAGCTAGGTCACGACCAGGACCAAGCTCGTGACAAGATCTCCCTAAACCAAAAATTGAGGCAATGACCATCCTGGACAAGGGTCACAATCGAAACATCACTCAGGATAAGAGTATCCCATTCGGGACCACTACAAGGGACTCATGAGTTTATCAAAAGAAAAAATGGAATTTAGTCTAGGGCTCCTCATGAGCCAATGTCACGATCGAGACATCACTCAGGTCATAGGCATCCCGATCGGGACCATCAACAGACTCCTCATGACTTCATTGAAGAGAAAAATAGCTTTTTTCCAGTGCTCCTCTCGAATAAGGATCACAATCGGAACCGCACTTGGGATAAGCATTACGAGCATAGTAACAATCGTGACTAAAAATCACGAGTCATTAATTCTCTTAAGCAACGGTCTTGTCAGAGTGCAACGACTCCTTTTATTAAAGGTCTCGACCGGGACTGTGGATGTCAAGACCGGGACTGACCTTTTTCCAACAAAAAGCTGAAATTCATTAAATGAAGCTTGAGATGGTTGGAGACGAACTTAATGCCTCCAACAGCCATATTTTTTATGCTCAAGTATATAAACAACTTCTAAAACCTCATTCAATGGTTAGATACTTTGGTTGTTGAACAATTTGCCTTAATATTCATTTGAGAATTCAAAAATCTCACAAATTTCTTTGTGTTCATTAATGCTTTTGAGAGTGGGATTGTGTATTAGAATAGTGACTTTTCTTCTTCTATTTTCTGGGGTTTTAGAAAAGGTAAGTGAGGTCTTATCCTTGTGTGAAAGGTTGAAGTGTTTGCCTATTAAAAACACTTGGGAATTGGGTTGAAGAGTGATCCTAAATTCTTGGTTGTAAGGTTAGAGTTGAGCCTAAAACCCAATCTTGTAAAAATCAATCTAATATAATAGAATGTGGTGATTCAAAAATCCTAACTTTTAAGAGTTAGGTGGAGACGTAGGTTTGTTAATAAACGGAACTCCTTAAGAGCTTGTGTGTTCAATTCTCTTATTCCTTAATCCTTCTTAATTTTTATTAATCTTCTTTTAAATTCTCAAAAGCCCTATTCAACCCCCCACCCCCCCCCCCCTCTCTTTCTTTTTAGGGCTATTACACATTAAATTTAAAATATTTTTTGTATGCTTTTAGTTTACTTTTCATATATTTTTAGGTTATTTTCTATATATTTTACATTTCTGATACAATATCTTCATTACATTATATTTTACATTTTTGATACAATATCCTCATTGCAATATATTTTACGTTTCTGGTATAATATCTTCATTACAGTATATTTTGCTTCTTCAATTTAAAATTTTGAGGCATTATTTTATATTTTACAAAAATATTAGACTACTTGAAATCTTAGAATTGCTAAGATTATATTTATAGTGCTTGAATTGTATTGATAAAATTGATTCTATTTTAGAATCGTTAAAAATTGAAGTTATGGGTTTATTTTTCTTACCCAAAGTTCTATTACCGCTTTTTAGAAATAGTCACGTTGGTTCAAACATAATGAATGATACATCTTTTACACATTAAGAACTTGAGTAATCAATTATGAATAGAATATTTGTTGCATGTGAGTAGCTTATGTTTTGGCCATCTCATTCACAATTTGTATATTCTTATATCCCACTTGAGAAATTTACGAAATAAAATCCTAAAAAATTATATTGGCTAATGCTCCATTAAAAAAAAAGAGGGAAAAATAAAGAAAATGAAAAAAAATAAAAAATAAAAAGAGAAAAGGAATAAAAAGGAGAGGAATAAAAATATATATTTTTCATAGAATAAATATATAAATACGTATATAGACATGCATCTTCTTAAATGGACTTATTTTAAATTTATTTTTCGTATATTTTTGTGACAATTTTGTACAAAAGAATAAATCATTAAAATCCACGTGATGGTCCATTTGATAACATTTCCTTCGTTTTCTCATCTACCAAACAACATCATGAAAAATCAAAATCACAAAAGAAGAAATGAATAAAAGACTTCCTAAACTTTAGTCTATTAACAATACCCAATAAAAAAATTAGTTTAATGATAATACTAGAACTTTAACTATTTTATTTACAGCATTATATGATTTTGTATTTATTTTGGTCTATTGGAATTAAAAAAAATAAAACATTTAGAAATAATGGTAAATTTATTAAAAATAAAAAAGAGATTATACTTCAACATAAAATGTCAAAAAATTTATGAAATAAAATATTGGCTAATGCTCCACTAATAAAAAAGATCGAAAAAATAAGGAAAAAAGAAGAAAATAATAATTTTGAAAATAAGATTAAAAGGAAAAAAAGAAGGAGAGAAATAAAAAAAATAAAGAGAAAATAAAAAAAGGAAAAATAAAAAGAAAAAAGGAGAAAATAAAAATCTAAAAAAAGAATAATAAAGAGAATAAAATAAAAAGAATGGAAG
>CATIWK010045637.1:0-11463 GCA_949634005.1 Mallotus japonicus | reverse complement strand
GTCATCATAAGCCTTGATGATCACATCTGATGACTTCAAGTCAGCTACTGTAAGCCCCAACTTAGGTAATATTTTTAAAGGGCAGACATTGATGGTAGAGCCATTATCGACCATCACACAACATGTAAGCTTCCCTTTGACTTCAGCTTTAATGAACAAGGGTTTGAGATGATCTCTCCCTTCCAGCGGTAAGTCATCGTCCGTAAACATCACAGTTCCTTGGGGAATTTCAGTTAATGAATCAACCAGTTGTTCAGGTGTGTGGGTTAAAGGGACCATCTTGTGGTCAAGAGCCATTACTAGCGCCTCCCGATGGGCTTTGGAGTGCATCAGTATCTCCCAAACGCTAGAGAGAATCTTCTCTACTCTCTTGACTTCAACAACTTTCTCAGATTTCTCTGTCTTTTCTGATTCTTTCAGCTATTCTTCTGATTCCTCTTTGGAATCCTCTTCCTTTTCTTGAGACTTATCAGACTCGGATGCTTTCTTCTTCAACTTTCTAACTGATTACACCTTCTTCTCTTCCTCACCTTTCCACAAATCAATCGCTTCCCCTTCTTCATCAAAGGAACTCCAGATGTCCATGACATTTACTTTAACCTCCACAGGCTGCACTGTTGGGTTTAAATTTTCTAGTTCGGGTTGTGGTGATGATGGCGTGATATTGACGAAAGAATTTAGGACTTGCTCCTCCATTAAGCCAGTGTTTATAGCAAGAATAGATTGGTTAGGTGGTGGCGTGCTTCGATAGTTAGGTAATGGGTTGTTTCTTGTATTTGGCTTTTTGTTTTCAGGGTCAGTAATTTTGCCTGCATCAATCAGGTCTTAGATTTTATGCTTCAGGCGAGTGCAATTATCGGTGTCATGGTCGATATTTTAATGGTATTTACAATAGTACTTAGGGTCGGTGTTTGGGAATGGAGGTCTTTTGGGTAAAGGCTGCAGTAAGTTGTTTTCGATAACCTTTTCCAGAACTTTAGAGAGAGGTCTCCCGAGGTTAGAGAATCTTCTAGGTAATTGGACCATATTAATCTGAACATTGCTGCTTGATCCACCTCCACTGCTGGACCCTGGTCCTTCTCTCCCTGAAGCTCTTCCACTAAAGGACTTCCTTCTGTACCCCGAATCTATACAACTCTTCAAAATTCCTGATTCCTAAATCTTTCAGCTTCTTAGAGAGCGGAAGTACACACCCCTCCATTGCTATCACAAGCTGGTCATTTTCTGAAGGTCGATGTTTCATCTGTGAAAGCTTGGCTCTCCATCTAATAAGGAAATTAGTAAAAGGCTCATTGAATCTCTGTCTGATATTCTGTAAATCCCTCAATGAAGCCTCCATCTGAATATTAAGACTGTATTACTTAACAAACGCCCCACACAGTTCTTCCCAGTCAGCTTGGATTCTTGGTTCCAAAGAATAGTACCACCTGATAGGTGCTCCATCGAGAGACAGGGAAAATTGTTGGATAATCTGGGCTCTGTTCAGACTGGTTGTCCTCATATGGGTGGCATACTGTTTAAGGTGCAAATGAGGGTCTTCCACACCAGTGAACTTCTTCATATCAGGGAACCTGAATTTTTGGGGTAGCAGATCATCATCTTCCCCTAATCGTAGATCTGAGTAGTTCATTGGAGCTTCAATGCCCTTCTCTTTCATCTATAATTACATTTGAGCCACTGACTTGACAAGATCCTTAGCCCAATCAGGTTTTTCTGGAATTTTTAGGGCATCTAATCTTGGTCGGATAACTGGCTCTGCCAGTAAAGTCTCTTGGTCATCCTCAATTTCCCGCCTTCCCAGATTCTCAGCATCCAGATCAAGAGGCTGTAGCGGAGGTACGAATGCAGGTGCAGGTAGCTCTTGCCTAGCTGAATTCATTTCAGTCATCATCTCTCGCATGATCGTTCTAGTCTGTTCAGCCATCTCTGCTTTAAACTGCTCTAAATCAAAACTCGGAGACGTCGTATCTTTTGACATTCTGATTAACCGGCCGGTGCTAGAGCAAGTCCACGTGGATGATTAATTTAAATCTATGTCTGCAATCATTGTCAATTAGAAAAATGCATGACGTGTATGCATGATATGCAGACTCTTAAAAGAATAAATAAAGAAATAATCTATTTACATATAGCTATCACATAACATAAGGCAAAACTCTTCAAAACGAAACCTCCACCCTTATTTCTTCCACACACGTATTCATGGTGAGTTTCTTATCCTAGGATTGTTGGTCGGGTTTTAATTATCAACACGTTTTTCGTATGTAAAGAAAATCTCAAGATGAATCAAACAAGTGGCATTTCCTTTGAATAAAGCCAAAGTCTATTCTTAATGGGCCAAGTTTCGACCTTAGGAGTCTACTTTGTCAAAATCCATTTGAAATGGGTTAAGAATAGGCATGAAAGGCCAACTTTGACAAGGTTTATTCATATTGGGCTTGAATAGGCATGAGAGGCCCACTTGGATAAAATCCATTCGCAAATGGGCTTGGGCTTTATTTAAAGAATTCACTATATGGCACAATTCACATACATTTGGAAAAAAACTTAGTGGAAATTTCTAAGCCATTACATGAGCTTGGTCAAGGGTGAATAAGCTACGACCCTCACAGCTATATACATCCATTACGTCTCCCCACTCAAGGGTCTGTGCAATGCGGATAAGTACGTGCTGTAAGTGGTAATAGGCGATATTCCACCACCAGGTTTGAATGAAACACAGGTAGCAAAGTATGGACTATTACTGGTTTATTTAGGGACTGATGTGCACACTGTGTGATCATGTGTAGTGAATGCAAATAGTATGCAAAGGAAATATCTTAATAACCAAGGATGATAATTTATAAAACACAGGAATTAGTTTCTCTATCCCCAGTAGAGTCGCCACTGTAGATGATGGGGTTTAGCGCGCACCTAAGTGTTGGCGACCACGGTACTGTGCAAGCTCAGGGCATGTTAGGAAGTACAAAAATGGGCTTGAGGCCCATTATTGTAGAGGGAGTTGCCACCCAGATGAAAACCGGGACACACTTACAGCAATTAGGTTCCATGGAGGTACCCAGAAGCCGTTTTCAGAGATCGGGTTCGAAAACTGGGTATGGGCTTGGAATGCCCACCCAACCTTGCAGTTGGCCTCCGTTTGTGTTTTATAATTTATTACCTTTAGTTATCAAATGATTTCCTTACTAACGTTAATCACACATGCTTTCACTTTTACAATTTACCAACTTTGCACATTAGTCCTATTTGCTTATTACCTTAGCAATTGAAATAAATAATGAAAAGAATATTACAATCATTCATTCAATACAAACGGGGGAGGGATTAAGGATTACAAATCTTTGCACAATTATTACAATAATTGCTCAAATAAAACCTCTCAAGAACTACTTAATTCACTAATTAAATAGTGATTAAGGACTTACTCAAACCTACAACAAATATGGTTAGCTCATAATAAATAGTTTTACTTATAAGTAATTCAAATCATATTTACATGGAAGTAGGTATGAATATTCACTTAAGCATGCATTAATCATTTAAATATGTTAAAAATATAACAAATACATGTAACACTAAATACTAAACATTACATGTGTATAAGATACAGGAAATATACTGAAAATATATAAGAAAGACACTGAAATGCAGCAGAGTTATGACTAACTCTGGTGGTGAGGCAATCGCCTCATCCTGAAGAGGCGGCGACTCCGTCTCAGAATTACATACCTTCTTAAAACTTAAGTAATTCAAATATACAATCAAATAAGCACAAACCAGGGACTCAATACTCAAAAATTCACATGTTCAAACAATCATGCTTTCATATAACACCAAATAAACAACAAGATACTCAAAATAAACCAAAAATCTAACAATTTATACTTTTATATGAAAACAAAACTTAAAGACTCTAAAGTGAGGATTCTCACTGATTGAAGAATGTGTAAAGCTCCTAACTCAGCCCTCAGATTCTGTTTGATTGTTTGAGTGCAAGAAGACTCCTTCTCCTTCAAAGAACCAGGCTCCTAAGCTTGGAAATCCACTTCCCTCTTTTCTTTCTATTCTTTTTCTCTTTGTTTTCTTCCCTTTTTTTTTTCAGAACGTCTTTTTTTTTTCTTTTTTCTCTTCCTTTTTTAATTATGGCCAAGAGTCTTGAAATATCAGGCCCAAGCTTCCACTTAAGCCTCTCTCTCTCTCTCTCTTCAATTTCCCACAAATCTAAGTTTAATCTCCACCAAGTATTTTTTCATCATTGCTCTCTCTTTTCCAGCTGATATTTGCCTTAAAAGTCTTTGTTTTCGTTCAAAAATGCAACTGGAAAAGTGTGGTAAATTTTGTGTTAAATGCAGTAATAAATAGCATTTATTGCTACAGGGGACACTGTCCAGGGTGAAGAGGCGGTGTCTCTTTGGTGAGGCGATCGCCTCTTCACCCAGGCCTGCTCTGGGCCAAAGGCCCAAAAGGTCTGGGTTAGGCTTTGAGGCTTGTGGGCTTGGTATTGGATCAAGTGTTTTGGGTTAGGCTTGAAAGATTCAGGTCAATTTCAAGTTTTCGGGTCTATTCTATGAATTTTTCGGACTCTTCTTGCATTCGAGATTTGTACAGTCTCATCACTGGACTTTCGTTGCGGGCCCGAACAGAGGGTGTCAACAAGAAGATTGTTTTTCCGGGCATTCGCAGACTAAACGGAAATTTAATATTTATCCTTATAATTTAGGCTTCCGCTACGTCAAATTCACTCTTTACAAGCTGTTAGGATGCAGAAATACCTTGTGGAGCTGGCAAGATGGCACAGATTAATAATCAATCACTCAAAGAAGATAATGAAATTGTAAAAGAACATATAAAAGATGATATGATCAATTTTTACTATAACTCTAGAACTGTTAACCAATAATAACATGTTCAACTGAAACCTTGCATTCTGAACGGGTTTGCAAGAGATTTTGATGCAATTCCCTCATTCAATTGGATGAACATAGCTTTGATGCAGCACACAAAGAAGAGACCAATTGCACTTTCCAATGCATCATGTTTACATGGCAGCTAGTTATCTACCAAGTTCCTGTAAGAAAAACACTGTACTTACATGCACCCTGTAATACACATGCCACAACCATGTTCCAGTTCCAGTTCCATTGCAAAATTTACAATGTCCAGAGTTCCTAAAACTGCATTTTGCAAGAAATGCTAGGCTTGAAAAAGCACGGGAACTGTGGGAGCTGATCGTGATCCTGACCTGCACAAAGTTCATGTATATTGCTAATTAAATTGTATTTTTGATTTTCAAATTTTATTCTTCTGTTCTCTAAAATAAAAGCAATATACATTATTTTTTTTTATCTAGTTGTGAAGCAAATTCATTTTTTTCCCTTTCGAACTTAGAAGAGGAGTTTCACTCATGCGGTGGTCGGAGATTAAATCCATGATCAATCTACTTGGCTTCTCAACTTTGGGCAAAGCAAATTCATATATTGTAAGGTATATTTTCTTATCATACACTAACTAAATTTACTGTATAACAAATCTGATTTATTTGAAGTAGGAAGCCAAACCTCGGATGGACTTGAACTTCAATCCGAATGAGCATCCAGTTCATCTTCTGGAGAAAAACTGCCACCAAGCATCTACAAGAAGAATAAAGATTCCTGTTTGAGTTGCGATTTAATATTATGAAACTTAGAAATTAAACAGGACATGAAATCTCGAGTTCTAAATGCTAGATGTAAGAGTACCTGATTGAATCAAGACCTTTCTTAGAAGGTCACAACATCACCATGTAATCATTCTTTACGCAGGGGATCTGTGCTATCATAGGCCAATATTCTTTCTCATTCATAATCAACATAGGACATTTCCAGATTTCCAAAAAAGTCAGTGAATCTGGCAACCCATTTTCAGGCAAGGACACGAGCTTGTGGCATTCCCTGATATCTAGTTTTTCAAGTGATGTAAGAAATAGAACACCTTCAGATATGCTTATTAGATCTGGGAGTTCACCGATGCACAGAGAGGTTAAAGTAGTGGGTAAAAGCCAGTCCCCTGGAAAGGACAGCAGACCACCACATCCACGGAGGCTTAAATTTCTAAGAGATGTAAGCCTTGGAAACTCCATGTTTATGGAATGCACGAGGTTCTCAGAGCTTGATATTCTAAGTAATTCGAGCTTGGTGGGCAGACCACCCTCTGGAAAGGCCATGATACTTGGACAGCTCTTTATGCATAATTCTTGAAGGGATGACAGATTTTGTATCCTATTAGGCAAGGCTTTAAGATTGTCACAATTTTCGATCCAAAGCGATGTAAGATTTGTTGGCAAGCCTCCTTCAGGGAAGGTTGCCAAACATGGACAATCACATAGTTTCAGTTCTTGAAGAGAAGTCAAGTAGTCTAATCCTTCTGGCAAAGAACTGAGCTTCTCACATTCATTGATTTTAATTGACTTTAAGTTGGTGGTGGAAACATCTCCTTTCGAACACAGTTCAGGACCTGCGGACAAATAGATTTGAAAGAGATTAAGCATTCACTGGTGATGCTTTCCAAGATTAAGGAATTAGGAGTAAATGCCTCTTTTTCTAGTAGATATTCTTACAATTTGTTCTGCATTCTTAATTTAAAATGAAATAAATATACATGAATTTAATTTAATAACGAAAGTTGCAAAATGTCAAGAGCTTTTTACCTCCAAGAAATGATTCAAGAGAAGAGCAGCCACTGATGCTCAGAGATTGAAGATGAGTGCTATCATGCAGCAGTCTACTAGGAAGGTGTTTGAGCAGTTGACATTCTTCAATTATAAGATGTGTAAGCATCATTGGCAACCCCATTTCTGCGAGTGACAATATACTGGGGCACCCTTCAATTTTTAACGAGGTGAGACATGACATGGTGTGCAGCTTATACGGTAAATTCTCTAATACTGGACATCCATAAATCTGCAAATTCTGAAGAGAAGTGAGATTCTCGAACCCAGTTTGGTTGGACAAAGATGTAATGCTGCCAAAACCACCAATGGCTAAATGTTCAATTGATGTTAAGCATTGAAAAAATCCTTCTGGCAGGCATCCCATATCTGAAACCGTACTGATATGCAGGGACACCAGATATGTGAACATACTAACACTTGACAATAACAGTCTGTTGCATCCCCTTAATTCCAGCTGGCGGAGAGTTGAACACCTTGGAAGAGAAGAAGCAAGATTTGTACACTCAAAAATCACAAGTTTGTTCAGGCAGGGGCAGTCATTGGGCAGTTCTTCCCTCAGCATTGGACACCTTTGCAAGTAAAGCTCTTGGAGGAAAGGAAAACCTCCACCACCATTATTTGCTGGGGGAGACCACTCTTCCCACTCGATCATATTCTCAAATAACAGAGTCTCAAGTGATGGAAAAGGCCTATTTCCATCACCATAAAACTCAGGACCAATAGTCTTCACTCCATTCATTCCTATAATGCTCAAATATTTTAGCAAAGGCAAGTTTCCGAGTGGAGGTAAGGATCTGCAATTTTCAAGATTGCTCAAACTTAGGAACACCATATTAACAAACAATGGATCTCCCAACCATTTTGGCAATGTTGAACAAGCACAATTTCTAATGGTGAGAGACTTCAGTTGTTCATGAGGGTGTAGCTTATCAAGAACAGCAGTTTCAATTGTTTCATTTCTCGAATTATCAAGTTTTGAACTCCATTCCAACAGTAAAGAATCAACAAACTTCTTATTCTTCAGATTGGCCTCTATAACATCACTTACTTGGACCACATTCTCTAATCCCAGTATAGAAAGAGGTCCTCCCAGGAGGGAAAGTTCTCGCAGTTCTCTTATTGATGAACCAGCATCTTCTCCCACTATAAAAGTTGGCATACACCGGAGATTTTTCAATCTACTCATCTGCATTGGCATCTTTATCAGTGCAGTTCCACGAACATCAAAATGGCGGAGGTTAGTCCATGTCCCAATGCTTTCGGGCAGCTTCACAAGGGAATGGCAATGAAACAATATCAGAGTTTGCAAATTATACAGAGCACTAGCTGATCTTGGTAGCTCTTTGATTCCAGTGTAAGAAAGGTCCAGGTACCGCAGATATCTCAAATCACCTACAGAGTCAGGCAATTCAGTTATGGAATAGTGACTTAAAGACAGTACTCGCAAGGATTTTAGCATTGGTATCTGACAATGAGAAACCTGATTAGTCAAATGGCAGAGTTCAACATTACGTGGGAGGTTTAAAGGTAAGAAGGTTCGTAAAGATTTAGCATCATTGAGGGCCAAAAATTTTGCAATGGAGTCATATTCACCCCGGATATATGACATATATCGAGTCTTTTCGCAAACTTCATTTCTCTTGTCTTCTTCCATCCTATGGCAAAACTCTCCAGACACAAATTGGGCCAAATCACTGATAAGGTCATGCATGACATATAACTGATTACTGCAAGTTGATTTCTGGAACAACGACCTCGATAATAGGTCATTGAAATACTCATCACCCACTTCTTCTAAAGCCTTCTGCCTTCTGGGTTGCTGGATAAGACCTTCTGCCATCCATAACAAAACTAGTTTTTCTTTATCAAATTCAAAACCTTTTGGGAATATTGAACAATAAGCAAAGCATTGCTTTAAATGGGCAGGAAGATGGTCGTAGCTCAATTTCAAAGAGGCAAGAATGTCACTTTTCTCACTTGGTAAATCCCATATCTCACTGTTCAGCACTTCTTCCCACTCTGCAACATTAAGTTTCGATCTGACAAGACCTCCAAGCGTCTTCGCTGCTAATGGCAATCTATTACACTTTTTCACTATATCTTTGCCTATGCGTTCTAATTTGGGGAAATCACTTAAATTTCCATTTTCAAATGCATGTTTCACAAATAACAACCAGCAATCATCAGATGACAACTGCCCCAAATGATGAGCAGGAACAGTTTGCATAATTTGCCCAACGTTTTCACTGCGTGTAGTCACAATGACCTTGCTTCCACATTCTCCGGCTCTAAAAGGACTCCTTAAAACCTCCCAGTCATTATAATTCTCGTTCCAAACATCATCAAGCACAATTAAAAATTTCTTCCCTACCAAGCTCTCCTTTAGTCTGACTTGAAGCAAATTTAGGTCATTAAAATCACATGTAGACAATGTTACAGACTCAAGAATTGTTTTTGTCACCCTAAAAACATCGAATTCTCCAGACACACATGCCCATGCTTTTACATCAAAATATTCCCTAATTCTATCATCATTGTATACAAGTTGAGCAAGAGTTGTCTTACCAACACCACCCAAACCGACTATCGGTACTACACAAACCTCAGTTCTACTATGTTCATTATTTAGCAAAATTTTAATCAATGTCTCCTTATCACTATCCCTGCCAAAAACACATAATTCATTGACTAAGGAAGTTGTGGGTAATCTTTGTGATGGCTTCCCTCGAGCTCTTTCTTTCAACCCAAGTACCTCTTTTTGTTTAGCAATGTACTCTAATTTGTGAGTTATGTACTCCATCCTGGATTTCAAGCCTTCACAGAATGGATTAAATGAAGTAGAGATAATGTTCCACACCTGATTTGAGTTGCTTTTACTCTCAGCTTCGAGTTTGCACCGTAAAGCTTGTGTAGCTATCTCATCAACCAAGTCCTCTGCGTGATAAACAGCATCTTTAAGCTCACTCAGCCACTCCTTAACTGCTGGATTTGCTATTTGCTTCTCTTCTGCATCATTAAGAACTGCATTAATTGTTGGTAATATTATCTTCAACTTCTTCAGAAGTTTGTCTTCAAGTTTCGAGCCACGAATAAATTCTATCACCTCGCGAGAAGCCAACCTCTCAAATAGAACATTAAGGTAAGCAGAAAGGAAAGCATCTGCCATAATTCCAACTCCAAAAAACCAGTGAAAAACCAAGAAAGAAAAATGTGAACACAATTTCTACTACTCCTTCAAAGTTGCTCTTATGAAGTCAATATCAGAAGAAAAAATTGCAGGTCTTCTTTTGTATCCTATATGCAAAATTAATTTCCTTTTTTTCTTTTTTTTGACCAAAGTGGGGAGGGGATGGTGCGTCTCGAACCGGAGACCCACCGCATGTCCCTCAACAAACTGGCCATCAGGCCAAGCTTGCGGGGACAAATTAATTTCCTTTTGGCTCTTGCCACCATACACATACACATGTGTATACATGCAGTTAAGAAATACAGGCGGTGACATTTATGGGTTTGAAAGCATTAGCATTTTGTGGGTTAATGAAAGGTTGTTTTCGTTCTTTTTCTCTATGTCAAGTCAACTTGATCCTCTCTCCCTCTCCGTCTGAAAATTTGAAACTACAAATTCTCCTATTGGCTAAATTAAACAGGAAATTTCATGGGAAGTTTTCACATATAAGCCAACGAGTCAAATTTTTTTTTAAAAATGGTGTTGACCCAAAAAAAAAACTTTTACACCTAAATTTTATAACTTTTTTCTTTTAAATATAGATAACTCCTTTTTTCATCCTCATTTTTAAAATTGTATTTTTTTTTCCTCTTTACAGGGTTTTTTAACTTTTTTTTGCTTTGTAATTTTTTTCTCAATATTTGATTTATTTATTTTTTACTAATTTTTTTATTTATACTATCTTCATCTATTTTTTTTCAATGTTTTTTTTGCTTAACATTTTTTCTACTATCTTTATATATTTTTCTCAATGTTTTTTTGCTTAACATTTTTTTTTCTTTTTTTATGGTACTATCTTTATCTTTTGTTTTCTCAACATTTTTTTCTAATGTCTTCATCTTTTTTCTCAACTTTTTTTTGCTCAACGTTTTTTTTTTAATTTTTAAGGTATTGTCTTCATTTTATTCTTAAAGTTTTCTTTTTTTTTTGCTCAATATTTTTTTCTCTTAAGACTTTTTTTTCAAATGAATAATTATGGACTAAGCATCTTCAATTGTTGTTAAACGAAGCAATAAATATTTTCAACTGTTGTAACAACAATAAATAAACAAAATGTTCTCCTTTTATATTCTTAAAGAATAAAAATTTTATTTTTTTACTTTAATTTGTTTATTAAAATGTCTAACAACATTTTTTAAAAAAACAAATTATTTGATACTTATTGATAATTAATATGTAACAAGTTTACAATCCTTATGATGTATTTGTAACATCAACATAAAAAAGCCAAAAAAATCAATAAAAATTAACAAACCAAAACAACAACAAAAAATTAAAAACAACAAAAATCAACAAAATTTTATGTTGTTGATTTTTATTGATTGTCAGTTGTTGATTGTTATTTATTTTTGTTGATTTTTGTTTATTTTTTAAATTATTTTTTCATTATTAATGACAAAATTAAGGCCATAAATAAATTTTTTACTTTTATTAGTATTAATGATAAAAATAATAATTTTTTTATATATCTCATAATTTTTATTGTTATTTTTTTTATTTTTAACAAAAATCAACAAATATAAACAAA
>CATIWK010045607.1:0-10717 GCA_949634005.1 Mallotus japonicus | reverse complement strand
GTAAGTTCTAATCATTATCCAGTAATCTCCTGCTTGTTCATAAAAAAATCCCACGAATTCACTTGCTTTTAAATGCAGGAACTGACTGCTTTCCTTTTAGATACATCTTATATTGTTTTTGATTCTTTATGCTATGAATACTCTTGGTTTCTTTCGCAATTCAACCATGAAACCATCTTGTAGATTCCTTATTGCTCGAAAAAGCTCGAGTCTTTTTGGGTCTGCAAAATACCGATACAATTTGTCCAACAGCTTATCGAAAAATCATTTTTTCAGTTTTGACCATAACAAACAACTTTCTACATACCCTTTTCGAATTTTAAGATTTAGAAGCATGATTTGCAATACCCAGAAGCCTTTTTCTGTAACCAGTGTCAATTTAAGCCAATCTAGGCTTTTATCGGGATCTCCTTTTGGTGCTTGTATAAGAAATAAAAGAACAAGTAGGGATATTTCTTTTATTGCTAGTGTTGCATCAGAAGTTAAAGAATATTCAACTTCTGTTGAGACTAGAGTTAGTGATAAGAATTTTGAGAGGATTTATGTGCAAAATGGGATTGGTGTTAAGCCTTTGGTAGTTGAGAAGATTGATAAAGATGAGAATGTTGTAGGAGAGGAAACTTCTAGGATAGGAATTGCTGTTCCTGATGATGTTGAAAATGATGTAAATAGAGAGAATTTAGAGGGAGTTAAGAGAGTTGAGATTGGTACTTCAAGGAGAGAGGAGTCGGGTATTGAAAAAGAGGCATGGAAGTTATTGAATGACGCAGTAGTGAGGTATTGTGGAAGTCCTGTTGGCACAGTAGCTGCAAATGATCCAGGGGATAAGCAGCCGTTGAATTATGACCAGGTGTTCATCCGTGATTTTGTGCCTTCGGCTCTTGCATTTTTGCTTAGAGGAGAAGGAGAGATTGTAAGGAATTTCCTGCTTCATACCTTGCAATTGCAGGTAATGTTTCACATTTCTGTTATATTATCTAATAATATATTCTTGTGTTTTCTATTTGGGTACTATTTAGCTATAAGCTGATTGCAGTTGGACTAGATATTATTGAGAACGGACAGAATTAGCGGCTTTATGTTGTCATGTAAATATTACTAGATATATAGATATCCTGTCATGATCCATCAAGTCCACTTTTCAGAATAAGGTTACTGTAAATATTTTCAGGCCAATTAGGCATTAATATCCACATCCAAATTTGATTTTTCGCCTATGATTAGAATCTTAAATGCTAGTATATTTTTTTTTTGTTTGAGGTGATTGGCAGCACGTTCAAGCCATTTGACTGTAGATAGCATCTTGTTAATGCCATCGATCATTAGATATTTGTCTCCTTTGATTTCATGTTTCTTTGAAGTGTCGATCTACTGTATCTTTTTGTTTAATAATCTTCGTTGAGTCAAATAGCTGCAACATGCAGCAATATATTTTTTGCTACTGAAAGTAGTGCTCTTGCTTTTTACTCTTAGAGTTGGGAGAAAACTGTGGATTGCTATAGTCCGGGGCAGGGCCTGATGCCTGCTAGTTTTAAAGTCAGAACCGTACCTCTTGATGAGAATAAATTTGAAGAGGTTCTAGATCCAGATTTTGGTGAATCTGCTATTGGCCGTGTTGCACCTGTGGATTCTGGTTAGTATATCCTTTGATTAATGCCAATATGATATTTTCAAAATTAATGGGATGTCTAACTTCTTTATATTATCAAGGCCTATTGTTCATTTGAGAAATGTCTTTTTTGTGTTTATGCACGCTCCAGGAATGGAGAAGCATTTGTTCTTCTGGTAGTTACTGTTACTTGACTGCATCTGAGATTGCATTCTTAATTTTTTTTTTTTTTTTTGATAGGGTTGTGGTGGATTATTTTGTTGAGGGCATATGGGAAAATTACTGGCGACTACACTTTGCAAGAAAGGGTTGATGTTCAGACGGGCATAAAACTGATTTTAAACTTGTGTTTAGCTGATGGGTTTGATATGTTTCCTTCTCTTTTAGTTACTGATGGCTCTTGCATGATAGATCGGCGAATGGGTATTCATGGTCACCCCCTTGAGATTCAAGTAAGTTCAGAAGTTATATTACCCAACTTTTCTTATGTGTTCATTTTGGTGGCATGAAGATTTTCAGCTAGCTGGTTGTTTACAGATCTTTCTTGATCTTGGTATTTGTTCTTTATTTCTTTTTATGATGATATGGACCATGGATTCTAGTTTATGAACTTCTTCCATACTTCCCCTTTTTCTGATTTTTGGTGTTTAGTTTAGGTTTGTGCTTGGCTACATCTGTCATGTCTTAGTCCAGCTTTTCACTTGTTTATTCTCACTTGGTTCACTTATCACTAGTCTCTTATTTCTTCAGGCCTTATTTTACTCTGCTTTGCGATGCTCTCGTGAGATGCTGACTGTAAATGATGGATCCAAGAATTTGGTGAGGGCCATTAACAACAGACTCAGCGCATTGTCATTCCATATCAGAGAATACTACTGGGTGGATATCAGAAAGATCAATGAGATATACCGGTACAAAACAGAAGAGTATTCCATGGATGCCACTAACAAATTCAATATCTATCCTGATCAAATTCCTGCCTGGCTCATGGATTGGATACCAGAGGAAGGTGGCTATCTTATTGGGAATCTACAACCAGCTCATATGGATTTTAGGTTTTTCACTCTTGGAAACCTTTGGTCAGTTGTTTCATCTTTGGGTACCCCAAAACAAAATGAGGCAATTCTGAATTTGATTGAAGCCAAATGGGATGATCTGGTTGGATGTATGCCTCTTAAAATATGTTACCCTGCACTGGAGCATGAGGATTGGCGTATTATAACTGGCAGTGACCCAAAGAATACGTGAGTTTTCCTTCTGTAGTTTTACTTGTACCCTATCTATGCGTGCATGATGCATGTGAGTGATTTAGTTTACGAAGCTTTTCGACTCATAAGTTCTTTATTTGGTGGATGCTTGCAGCCCTTGGTCATATCATAATGGTGGATCCTGGCCTACACTTCTTTGGCAGGTAAGCTTGAATCTTAATTTGACGCACAAATTTTCTTTATAATGTTAGACCTAATAATCTGTTAAAACTCTTTTTACTTATTTGTCCACTTGGAAAATTTTGGTGTAACCTTCTTCTGTTGCATTTTGCATGTGTTGTGATGTCAAATTAATGCTTGATACTTACTATTTGTTTCAGAAATCTGGTTGTGATGTAATCTTCTTGATGGTAATGACAAAAAAAATGACAGCTATTGAAAAAGCTGTTGTCAGACTTTTAATTTTCAGAAATAGAACTAATATCATTGAAGGGTCTTGATGGTAGTTTTGGCCTTACATGTTCTGTCAGTGAACTTTAATATGCTAATGTTATCTGAATTGTACTCTCAATGTGTTGGTTTCAGTTTACTCTAGCATGCATCAAGATGGGCAGATTAGAACTAGCTCAGAAAGCAGTTTCTATGGCTGAAAAGAGGCTCTCGTTTGATCGGTGGCCTGAGTATTATGATACACGTACAGGAAAGTTCATCGGAAAACAATCCCGACTTTATCAAACATGGACAATTGCTGGGTTCCTGACTTCTAAAGTTCTCTTAGAGAATCCAGAGATGGCATCACCGTTATTGTGGGAGGAGGATTATGAGCTCCTTGAAATCTGTGTTTGTGGACTTAACAAGACTGGCAGGAAGAAGTGCTCTCGATTTGCTGCTAGGTCGCAGATTCTTGTTTAGGGCAAATGGCCGCTCTTCCAAGAACAGAATCCGGTTTTGCTGTACACTACAAGTTTAGGAAAGGCATACAAAGGAAGAGTCTAGTAAACAGCAATTTTCGAACTCTTATGGTGTAAAATATACTAGCATTCACTTACTTATAATTGTATAAATTTTGGTGTCATTTTAATTCTTCTGGTTTCCGGTGAATCAGCTAAGTTGATCGGTCTTGGAACGTAAAAAATCTAGCATGGAGGGAGCTTTAAGAATTTGTATTGAAGTGCCTTACACTGTTATTTATGTATAATAAACCAAATTCTTTATGAAGATCATTTCCTATGCATATTTTATATAGCGAGAAGCTGGTAAGGAGAAGGGGAACATAAATTTTAAATCTTTTAATGGCTGCAGTTCTATGCATACCATTTCCAGTTGTCTCCTCACTTCAATAGTCCTCATTTCAATTGCATTTTATGGAAGCTATGCATCAAGCCTCCCACTATAAAATCTGCTCCTCCAAATTTTTTCTTTTCTATACTGCCATTCTGCCAATTTCTGAAGGTGTAGGACTAGATAAAATACAATAGATACAAGTATTATAAGTGGTGCCATGATCATACGATATAAATTAGACATGAAATCCAAACGGTTGCTATCTACCAGTAGCTTTTTTCCATTCTCATCCATGGTTAAAAACCATTTTCAATGGACCCAAAATACACCCATCCAGCCAAACGCACCTTATACTCGCAAAGCTCCCTGCTTTTTGGCCACTGACCTTATAAAATCCTATTTTGAGAAGGGCTTAATTAGAGAAGCACGCATCATGTTCGACGAAATGCTCGAGAGAGATGTTGTTGCATGGACAGCCGTGATTGCGGGGTATACATCTTGCAACGAGCATGCCCATGCGTGGAGTATGTTTTGTGATATGGTAAGAACGAGTGAAATGAACCCTAATGCATTTACAGTATCAAGCGTTTTAAAGGCTTGTAAAGGCATGAAAAGTCTTTCCTGTGGGACTTTGGTTCATGGCTTTGCTATAAAGCATGGCATAGAAGGGTTTATTTATGTGGATAATGCATTAATGGATATGTATGCTACTTGCTGTGTTGGCATGAGAGAAGCTTGCTTGGTTTTTCATGGTATTGAAGATAAGAATGAAGTGTCATGGACTACTTTGATTGCTGGCTATACTCATAAAGGTCATGGCCATCTTGGGCTCCAAATCTTCAGGGAAATGTTACTGGTAGGTGCATGAAAGAAAGAACACTAGCTTCATGAAAATAAGTTCTTTTGGAAATTCTAATGACCAGGTTCACTAATAATCTTGATGCATTTTTTAACAGAAGGGAGAAGAATGCAGCTCATATTGTTTTTCAATTGCTGTCAGGGCTTGTTCTTCAATTGGTTCATATAGCAATGGCAAACAAATACATGCAGCAGTAATTAAACATGGTTTGGGATGTAGTCTTCCTGTTATGAATTCTATACTAGACATGTATTGCAGGTGTGATCGTTTATCTGAGGCAAATCAATATTTCCGTGAGATGACTCATAAGGATTTGATCACATGGAATACCTTAGTATCAGGATATGAAAGATCAGATTCTATTGAAGCACTTTTCATATTTTCACAAATGGAGACAAATGGTTTTAGTCCAGATTGCAACACTTTTAGCAGTGTAGCAGCAGCCTGTGCTAATCTAGCACTTTTGAGTTTTGGACAACAGGTTCATGGAGGTGTTGTTCGCAGAGGCCTTGAAGGAAACTTGACATTGGCTAATGCCTTAATCGATATGTATGCAAAGTGTGGCAACATTACAGATTCACGGAAAATTTTTAGTGAATTGTCTTGCAAGAATTTAGTAACTTGGACTTCTATGATGATTGGTTATGGGACTCATGGATATGGAAGAGAAGTTGTCAAATTGTTTGATGAGATGGTCGAGTCAGGTATCAAACCTGATCAAATTGTGTTTATGGCAGTCTTAAGTGCCTGTAGTCATGCTGGATTAGTAGACCAAGGCTTGAGGTACTTCAATTCAATGATGGATAACTACAACATCAAACCAGATCGCGAAATTTATGGGTGTATTGTGGATTTGCTAGGCAGAGCCGGGAGAGTTGTGGAGGCCTATCAACTGATACAGAGTATGCCATTCATGCCTGATGAATCAATTTGGTGTGCACTTCTTGGTGCTTGTAAAGCTTATGGAATTCCAGATTTGGGCAAGTTGGCAGCACGACAAATATTGGACTTGAGGCCAAAATTTGTTAGGACTTACGTGATGTTGTCAAATATTTATGCAGTTGAAGGGAAGTGGGGGGAATTCGCAAGAGTGAGGAAGTTGATTAAAGGAATAGGGAGCAAAAAAGAAGTGGGGAGGAGTTGGATTGAGGTCAGAGACCAGGTTTATAGTTTTGTTGTGGGAGATAAAGTTGGTCCTGATATAGAGTGGGCATATGAAGTATCGGAATGGTTGATTCAGCATATGAATGAAGCAGGTTATGTACCTGATATAGATTGTTTAATTCATGACCTGGACTTGAATCAAAGTTGAGAGGAGCAAAGAAAATGAAGTTTTAAGGTTCTTAGGAATGGATCATCTGTTGCGTGTCATATTAAGTGCCCGACGAGGAAAAGGAAATTTTGATTTATAACTGTAAGACTGTTGCTGAGAAGTTCTTGTTAACCTAAGAAGAAAAAAATGATTTGCAACTATACAGGCACAAGACAACTGACATGGTGAGTCCAGCTGATGGCATTTTTGGTGAATATGAACACATTCTTTTTAGGAATATACAATTCAAACTGCAATCAAACTAGAGCTGAGGAATGTAACTACCACTACCTCTATTGCCTAAAGAAAAATGTATACTGCTTTTTCAAAATAAAGATTGATCAATTTATCCATTGTCAAAGGATTTTTTTTTTCCCCTGTGCAAACCTTTTCATGAGCCAATTGATGAAAAGCAGCATCAAGAAATAGAGTATTAAAGTGCTCTATAGAATCCCTTTTGCAATCTTCCTTCTTTGCTGCAGCACATTTGCCAATTTTTAAACTCCATTACAGCCTCACTGTGTTGGACTGATATTCAACGCTAATGCCACTAGATATAGTAGTCCGCTAGGTGAAGATTTCTTTACTAGAAGGCAGAACACCATCTCACTGGAAAAGATCACCAATTATTTTTCATCAATCCAACATTAGAACAAGCACAGTTGATCAGCTGCATCCATTTTTGTTCTTGCTGCTCTTAGGACTAACCGGTTCTGGAAGAAGCAAGAACCTCTAATTTGTTAAACAAGCTCTTGCGGCCATATTACACGAGGACACGGTTGCATCAAAACTAAATTCAGACAGCATAGGCTTCAAATCTGAAAAAAACAAAGGAAAAAAAATGAATAAAGGCATATATTATCACTAGTAAAGGTAAATATAATCCAACCTGAGGAACGGCATAACATCTTACCTTCTTGTTGCAAGCTATCCCCTTTCAGCTTCTGTTTGGCAGCAATTTCTGGAATACAATGTTCAAGCTCCCTGGCAAAAGTGTTTTACTTCAGAAACTCTGGCTCGGCCCTCTTTACCTTTTAAAGGAATCTTCTCTTGAGACATATGATGTGATTTACAGACTCAACAATGATAATCTCAAGTGTCTTCGCAAGCAGAAGACAGGCTTTAGTGGGAGAGTTCCAAATGAACAAATAAACCTGAAACAGCGCAATTTGCATAGATGATGTGATTTAGCAACCTCGTAAAAGCACAAAATTTTATGAGGCATGGTATGCTTCAGTCACAGAACCTTGGTATTTGTTATGCCTTATTCTAAAATGGCCTCCTTTTTGAAATGATCCTGAGCACTGCTTTTATTCATCCTCCGTACCTAGTAACTTATATCATTAATATACAGTTAGTGATTTGTTTTTGCTACAATGCTTGCTTTTATAGGCTAGGAAGCATGCCATGTAATCGATGCATTTAAACAACTTGTAGAAACTGGACGTGCTCTTGGCGAATATTGCATCAGTGATGTTGATTTTTAAGCAAACTATCCATTTTATGCCATTTTTCTACCAATAATCCAGGCATGAACAGGAACCTTGCTTGAAGTGGTGAAAACGATGATTATCCCTCACCACAATTTCACGATCAAAAGCTCTAGAAATTAGCTTTGCTACTGTGTGACAATCATTACATATGCGCAAATTCTTCATTATCCTTATTGGTGTTGGTGGGTCAATGGTGATAAGCCCAAAGGCAATTGCCAGCTTCTCACTGTGCCAAAACAGAGTAGTTTCCTTCTCTTCCACATCAATGTCAAAGGAAACTTCGTGCGTTTCTGGTGCATAGCCTTCTTTCTTTAGTTTCTTAGCCATTTCATCCAACATATTCTCAATATCTTTTATCTGAGGGTGCGTCTTATCACCTGCAAGGAATTCATGAACTGTTCCATTTGCTTCAATCATACTACACCCTGGGGTCTTCAGCACCCCATGTTGTATCATCATTCCTCTAATCTCATGAACGCCACCCCAGTTACCTTTTGAAGCATAGATATTAGACAGTAATACATGGAAACCTTCATGGTCAGGATGAAGTTCAATAAGCTTCCTTCCAACACGTTCACCCATTTCATTGTCCCTATATTTCTTACAAGCCCCAAGCAAGGCTCCCCAAGTGGAAGCATCAGGTGCCACAGGCATATTCTCAATGAGTTCTTCTGCTTCTTTTAGCATACCTGCACGTCCTAGAAGATCAACCATGCATCCATAATGCTTGACATTGGGTTCTATCTTATGCTCCTCCATCATAGAATTAAAATGGCAGTGCCCCTCCTCAACTAAGCCCATATGTCTACAAGCCACAAGAACTGCCACAAAGGTTATCTCATTAGGCATCACACCACATTCCTTCATTTCTGAGAATGTATCAAGTGACTTGTCGACTAATCCATTCAGCGCCAGACCAAGAATGACAGCATTCCAAGTAGAAACCCACTTCTCCTCCATCCCATGGAAAACTTCCAAAGCATTTTCAACACATCCAAATTTCATGTACATGTCTATAAGTGTTGTACCCAGAATGACATTAATTTTTAGACCATTCTTCCTTAGATATACATGAATCCATTTTCCCTGGTCGAGGGCAGCCAAATGGGTGCAAGCTGAGACCACACTTACTAAAGTTGTCTCATCAGGCTTAACTCCATCAAGCTGCATTTCCTGGAACAACGCCAAAGTCTCAGCAAATCTGTCATGTTGAGCATAACCTGATATCATTGCACTCCAAGACACAATATCCTTCTCATTCATTGAATCAAATAAAGCCTTGGCCTTCTCAACTTCTCCACATTTCAAGTATCCAGATATCATAGAATTCCAGGATACCTGGTCCAAACAGTAACCCCAAGTAAACAACTTTTGGGCAGTCTCTATGTCCCCACAACTTGAATACATGTGAATCAGAGCATTCTGAAGGTTAACATATGATTCAACTCCAATTTTAACAGCCAAAGTATGGATCAGTTTCCCGGTGTTAAGTACCAATAAGTGAGCACATGCTGAAAGCACACTGACCACCACAACCTCATCCATCATTATTCCATCAGCGTTCATTTCCTTAAATATTACCAAGGCCTCCTCATGCCTTTCATTTTGCTCATAACCAGAAATTAATGCACTCCATGATACTAAATCTTTCTTAGGCATTTCTCTAAACAACCTATAAGCCTCTGCAACGTCACCTTTCCTACAAAACAGTACAATCATCGAGTTCGAAGCAATAATGCTCCTTTCTGGCATCCTGTCATATATACACTTAGCCTCCTCCACATCACCTATTGAAACATACCCAGCCAAAATAGAATTCCAAGAAACCAAATCCAGAACAGCACTTTCATCAAACACTTTACACGCATGAGCCAAATTCTCACACACCGAATACATATTTATCAAAGTATTCTGTACATAAACATCAGAATCAAAACCCGTTTTTAAAACGTGACAATGAATTAATTTCCCATCAAACTCAGCTACTCTAAGAGAACAAGACTGAACTAAAATTGGGTACGTAAAATTATCAGGTTCAACATTCTCTTGAAGCATCAATTTATATACACACATAGAATAATACGGGTCATTCCTTCGCACGAAAGCTCTCATCATAGTATTATAAATGAACCCATTTGGGTTCTCAATGCTGTTAAAGATTTGATATGAGTGATTGATGTGAATGAAGAGAGAGTCAGTAGAAAACTTAAGTAGTCTGCTTGCAGCAAATGTATCTTTGAGGAAACCAGTAAACAGCATTTGAGAAAGAATTTGATTGAATTGCTTCAAGTTTAGGCATTGCTGCAATAGGGATTCCAAAATTGAGACAGTTATGGTTGGAATTATAGTGGGTCTGGAATTGAAAGGTCTAAACTTTATGGCTGTGGAAAGGTAGTTTAGTTTGGCAAAAGTCATAGACAGAGTTAGTAGCTGACAACAAGAGAATTCAAGGCAGAAAACGAATTAGAAGGGATAAACGGGCTATTTACCATTTTAGGGGAAAAAAAAAATTTATTTCCCAAATTATGGTGGTTTTGAAACTTATTCCCATCTTATGGTACCTTTTTTTTTTATTAAAAAACAGAAAATGCTATTTGAAGTAGCGTTATAGCTACGGACAAAATCCACCTCACCTCAAAACGCTACTTGGAGTAGCGTAAGCCAAGAATGCTAGTTGCAGTATCATTTTTGCTACTGTTTTTTCAGGGAATAAGGTTTGATTTGGCCCTTAAATTTTTCGTAAAAGTTCAATTTGGCCCAAAATTAGTTTTTTCGCCATTTCAGCCCAATATTTGCGATTTCTGTCTCATTTAAACCCTTTCTCTGACAGAAACATGAGCGTGAAACTCAGATGCGTTTAATAACGCGTGAATAGCTAATTAAATTGAATTAACATCTCAATTAAATGAAAAAAGTAATAACCAGCTTAATTAAAATTAAGTAACTGATTAG
>CATIWK010045605.1:0-11090 GCA_949634005.1 Mallotus japonicus | reverse complement strand
AGCCACCTATACAAAAGATGTGGTTTGCTTTTTCAGGACATATTCCTGAAATTGAGGATTCTAATTTGACTAACATTAAATTCTTTTTCTTCTTTCCAGCAAAAGGACCACATACTTCAACACTCCTCCTTGGGACTTTGGCTGGAATTTCATGCTTGCTCATCATCTTGGAGTATTCTTTTCTTGAGGCTGCTTCAAAAATGATCTTTTCTTTTTCTTGCTTTTTCAAATGTTAGAGTCTTCTTGTTGAAATGAAACTCCTCCTTAATGATCAGTCTTCATTATCTTTCAAAAATCTGCATTTTCTTGTTTTGGTTTTCTTGGAGAAACTATCTCAATTGCTTTCATTTCTTTTTGGAGAAACTCTTCTCCATTTTTTTTTCTTTTTGGGGAAACTGTTCTCCATCATGTCTGAAATCATTTTCGCACTTTAGAGGCTTGCTTAGGTCTGAAATTTCTAGTAGTTTAAGGACATACTTAGGTCCAAACTTGGTCTGAAATTTTCTATTGTAGTTTAAGGACATACTGGTCCAAATTTTGGCATTTTAAAGACTTGCCTAGGTCGTTCAATCTGTAGTAGTTTTAAGGACGTACTTAGGTCCAAATTTTGGAATTCTGAATGCAGTTTAAAGACTTGCAGGTCCTTCAATCTTGGTTCTGAAATTTTAGTGGCAGTTTAGGGACATGTAGGTCCAAACTTGTTTTCAAATTTTGTTACAGTTTAAAGATATTTAGGTCGTCTGAAATTTGCTTTCAGACTCTTTTGAAAGCTTTGGTTCTCTTATAAAAAAAAACTAAATGAAATCATTCTTAATGTTGAAAATATGAAATTTCTTGAGAAATCTGAAAGTTTGAAACTGATTTCTCAAAGAAATTTTCAAAACATTTTGATTAACTTGCTGTAAATGATATGAAATTGGTCTACAAATAAAGTTAAAACATTTTACCACAAAAAACAACTGAAATTTGCAAAAAAAAATGAAAATATTGCAGTAAAAAAACTAAATTTTTATGAGCCGAAACCTTTCTTCTTCATGGTTGAGCCTTGCTTGAACTCTTCTTGATTTTTTTTTAACAAATACAGGTCCCTTAAAGACCATGAAAGCTCTGATACCACTATTGGGAAGGGGAGAGCCAAGAGACAAACAATAAGAACAATGAAATTATCTTTAACTCTCACAAACTCTCCCACGTTTTCTCATTAATAGAGCTGCTGTTATATAGCAGCAAACTTATAGCTTTTACAAGTAAAGAAATACTTAAAATACTAAAATCTACAACTAACATCCATAATTTCAAGAGCCTTAATTTCTACCAAAGTTTAAGCTCCACCATATACATCAACTATCTACACCTAATACAGCCACCTATACAAAAGATGTGGTTTGCTTTTTCAGGACATATTCCTCAAATTGAGGATTATAATTTGACCAACATTAAATTCTTTTTCTTCTTTCGAGCAAAAGGACCACATACTTCAACAAGTAGCCCCAAAAGTCACTTGATTTTGTGTTATATCCTCGGAAATTGGTTGTAAAATTTTCCTTTGAAACTTGTTAAAGGGGTTGCTGTCATATATGCTAAATTTCGGCAGAATTCTAAATGCTAAAAATGCAGAATTCTATGTGATAAAGTGCAGATTTCTGTGTGTGTTAAAGTGCAGAATTTTGTGTGTTAAAGTGCAAAATTCTGTGTGTGTTAAAGTGCAGAATTCTGTGTATTAAGGTGCAGAATTTTGTGAGTTTAAAAGTGCAGAATTTACTGCTTAATCAAATTGATTATAGTGCCTTGGAATAGAACAGGGAATTAAAAGATAAAAACATGCATTGTTGCAGATTTTTTTTAGTATTATAGAGATATATATATATAAAGGGTATATAGATTTAACTAGTACTGTTGATTCTCATTGAGAAGTCCTTTTGATGTCGTTAAACTGGGTATTTGACAACTTGTGAACTGTGTGAACTGAGGATATGTTACACAAGTTCTATCTAATTTAAACTCGAGGATAATTGATTTATTTCTAGCTAATAACTCTGAATCGTGTCCTTGCCTTGTGGAACCTGCATCAACGAGGAAGCTGGGTGAAAGGGCGGGGTTTCCCCCATAAACACTCCGAAGATTAAGTCAGTACTCGTATAGAGAAAATATAATAAAGCAAATAGAGTAGAGTAAGGGATGTAGAATGAGTGTTTATGATGAGGTGATAGCCATGGCTGGATGTAGAGTATAAGAAGATGTGTGTATGTTGAATGTTGAATGAATGATCCCTCCCCCATATGATGAGATGTATATATAGAGAAGGATGAGACATAAACCTCTTAGGAATAGGATTCCTTAGTCTTGTAGGATTTGTGCCCCTTTGAGAACCTTTTCCAAATAGAAACTTTAGACATATTTCCCTTTACTTGATGGGCAAGTGTCCTTGTTCAAATAGGAATATGAGTGTGAGGTATCAAGAGTCCCCCCTAAAAGTCTATTCGGATATTTATGTCCGAGTGTTTTGGATGTAGAACATTCTGAGCATCTTGAGACTTTGAGTGTTCTGAATGTTCTGAGACTCTGTGGATGATCTGAGCATTCTGAGACTGAGCATTCTGAGTTTCTGAACGATGACATAACTCAATAGACAATTCTGAGTATTCCGAGTATCATAAGATAATGTATCAAGATCAAGAAAAATCTGTTGAAGTCGTGTTGGTGGACTGAGGTGGCCAGCCTCAGTCATTGGTCAATGAGATTGCTTGGTACCAAGTCTTTGATGATCCTGAAAAAGCAAAAAAAATGCCTAATGGGCTTATAGATGCTCGGCGTCCTGAGGGAGTAACCCACCAGTGTTATAGTGAACACGAAGAATGGGACCTGGCAAGGCAGGAGTTTTGAAATGCTCGACTCGTATGTACGTCCGAGAGAGAGAGTTTCTATATACTCGTCCCTTGGTGCTCGGCTTGTAGGCACGTTTGAGAGAGAGAGTTTTTGTATACTCGTCCCTAGATAAGATGCTCGGCTCATATAACGTCCAAGAGAGAGAGTTTCTATATACTCATCCCTTGGTACTCAGCTCATAGGCATGTCCGAGAGAGAGAGTTTCTATATACTCGTCCCTGAATAAGATGCTCATATTTTGATAGCTTTGTTGATGCTGGTTTGCTCGAGGCTTAGATGCTTGGTGCTATGATTCGAGGCTTATATGCTCGACACTTTAACTGCTTGAGCATCATTTGATCCGGCTTTGAGTGGAAACCATCATTTATTGTCTGAGCACGAATGAGTGCTTGTTTTGTACTAGTGTTGTTTTGACAGTATGTCTGATGTCTTTTGTCAATTTTTGATTTGTAACGATAGTCAAAAGAACAACAATTTTGGGATCGTTTGATCTCAATTGATGGTCAGTCCTCATGTAATAAATATATCAATGTGATTGGTGCATATTCATGCATAGGTAATAATCATGTATGTGTGGACGAGCATCTATGTGTAGATGAGTAAGCGTGCTTGTGTGACAATCCATAAATATTCTATGAGAGTAAGATGAAAAGCAATTAATTAAATAATAAATATTTGAGAGAGAAGCTTATCTTCTGATGTGCTATTGTCCCGCCTTGAAGTCAACGAATATTTATGTTCGTTTTTGTTCATACAATTATTGCTGAGCATCACGAGGAGATCTTGAAGATTCTTACTCGGATCCATAGTCCGATCTTTTGATTTTGCTCAAACTCGGATGTTTGTCTATAAGTTTCAATGCTCAATAAAAGCTTTTGTATGAAGAAGTGAGAGGTGAGCAGAGATGTTTTGTTTTTGTGACTCCGTTCAACAGATCCGAAGCCTCTAAGTATTTTTGTGCTTCATCCTACACTTTGGTTGATATCAGACTTCTGCAAACCTGAATCTTCCAACTTTATAGAAATTAATTGTCAGTTCTTGGCGTATAAAATTTACCAGCATGACTGACACATATGCATCAATTTCGTAGAGCTATAATATGATGCGTCTTTCTTTTTATGTATGCAGGTTCATGCAATGAATCATAATTACTCCAGTAAAATAAGTAACAAAAGGAAGACTTATCCCGATGAGTTGTTGGTGTTTATGTAGATATACAACTATCACAGGTGACAGTGCAATCATTTTTATGAGCATGCATCTTTCAAATAGATATGTAAATGTGCTATCGTCATGGACGTTGTATGAAAATAAATAATTAAATGATTTAACAAAGAAAACTTATCTCATGATGTGTTTTTGTCCCGTTCCTCAGTCAACGAATATTTAAGTTCATCCTTTATCTGTGCAATTATTGCGAGCATCATGAAGAGAGCCGAGAATGCTTTTGTTTCTATTTTTAAAGTCTGAAGCATCTGTCTTTGCTGAGTATCCGAGTATCAATTTGGTGCCATGCCAGTATGCCATCCGAATTTGCATATAAGGAACTTATTCTATCTTAGGCCAGGCTTTGAAACTTTATATAGGTCTCAAGCCTTGCTTACTTGTTCAATAGTCCTACTCAAATATGAGCAGACTTCTTCAACGAACTTGGAAAATGACAAACCCGGTGATCGATTAACTTAAGATTGGCTGCTCGGTGCTTGGCGTCCAAGTGCTTAGGGACTTCTTGTCTGGTACTCGATGTTCGGTTGATGCTCATCACCTCAGAGAATATCGAATTCTTTTTTTTGGATGTCCATCTTCCGAGTTTAACTTCTTTATGGTTCGCTGATCCGAATGACTGTTTGGCTCTAGTCTTTGGTGCTGCGATGCTCGGATTTGGGTACTCGAATGCTTGGTCATCGATGTTCTTTTGCATGATATTACCCTTTTTTTTAAACTTCTACTTCTGCTGATATCTTTTATGCTTTCTCAGCTGATACATCTTCCACTATATGCCCAAAGTCAAAGACCCACTAGCTTGCTTTTCCGTTGAATACCAAGCCTCAAAGTGATCCATCTGATTCCTATGTAAGGAATAGTGCCTTTTTTAACTTTCAGGTCTTGATCTTGGTTTGTCAAACATGATACGATGGCTTCTCACAGTTGTTACTTCTTAATATCTCATGTCTGATATTATCATAGTGGCCTTTATCCGAGTTTTGCTCAACATAGATGTCCCAGATTGCCCAATGTCTCTATCGAAAGCCATAAACCATGGATGTTGGAGCATCAGTTTGAGTAACGTTCATCAAATGTGATTTTGAATGACAACTTTGAGGATCAGCATTCAGAAAATTCTGGGGAAAGCTTCTTTTGCCTTGTGCACAGCCTCTATGTCAATGGTCGGTGGCAAGCTTTACTTACCGCCGAGTAATATGAACTTCGATATGAAGGTCGGTGCCTGTTTCTAATGCTGGGACGTATTTTGAGTAACAGAGCCCAGTGCTAAATTTTCTTGTTCTTTCAACGCTTGGCACAAAGAATCATGGTACTTGGAGGTTCATTGGATGCTCAGAGCTTATCCTAAGAACCATTCTCGTTCTAAACTTCTCTGTGTTATCAACTTACAATTTTTTTTATTTGTTTTATCTTCATGGGCTTCATCAATTGTTGCTTGAAACCCATCCCTTTTTAATTTCAATGACTGACGTCGATCTTGCTCTTTTGATGCGTTTGAGAATGAGCTTTGCTGGTTTGGACATTTGACGTCCTTGTTCTTGTTGATTCTAACTTCCGAGTATGTATGGAGCTCTACTGCATTTGACTTGGGCGCGAATGGATGCTGCCATTGATGCTTTGAATGATTTGGGCCTTGATAACTTCAACTTTGTATTGGTAGCCTGTGATTATTATAATCAGATATACGCCCAGTAGTTGTTGTGTTTTGCTTTAGAACAGAGGTTTGAAGACGTAATTTGTTCAGCAGTTTTGACACCAATTTTTCTTGCGCTTTCATTCACATTCTGGTCTGAGTTTAAGCCGTTCTAATCCGAGGTTCCCGAGTTGACTGTTCCGAGATTCAAGCTTTTCCTTATTTTAGATTCGTTAAGCGCCACTTGATGCTTCTATGCTCGGATCTTGGTGGTTGGTCGATGCTCAATGACCGGGTAAGGTCACCAGCTATGTTCTATGTTCATCAACTGTCAATTTTATTGGATCTGAGCTTCATTTTTTCCCTGGTATGTTGGTTTTCATCTTTACTCAGAATTTCCAGAAAACTTCATTTTTGTCTTTGAGATGGTCTCGAAATCCATCATGTAGTCGAGATTTGCTTGACCCTATCAATATTTTATTCTTGCTATGTAATCCGTATTTCTGACGATTGACTTGCTTGAATAATCCCTTGCTGCAGCTTCAATCTTTTCTTCTTTTGGAGGCTTTAAAGAGGCTAGCATACTTCGTTAGATTCCCAATCTGAATTTTCACGCCTTGGAGCTTTATGGACGCGAGTAAAAGTTTTATTGACATCATAGATCTTCTGAATTCCCATAGGTAACCTGATTCTAAATTTATCTGTGCTATACCAAGAATAAAGTTGTTTTTGGCACCGTAAGGGTAACCAATATCAAGCCCATCATGAATATTCATGACAAACAAATTAAGGAAAACCACAATTTTATCAACCCGGCTCTTGCCTCTTCCTTCTCGAACCCAATCAGAGTCATAAAATAATTATTACCATATGCATTCGTGTCTGTACCCATTCTTTGACAAATAATAAGCTTGGGATCATCAATTCCAATTTAGCGGATGGTGGCAGAATTAACAACAAATCTTGGTGTGCTCATATTGTGTATTCGAATTGGTATATGCCTCTTACCAATATAAGTTTCATACGTGCATGTAGACAGAAGCCGTAATTCATGGTTTGTTGTTTTCATCTTGACCCAAAGACATGTACTGCGTTCTCAGCCGTAAGAATCTTTATTGCTTCGTTGATCTCAACACTTTTCATGGGCATGTAGGGAAAGAGTTAGTTCGGTTGAATATTTGAGTCGTGCACCTAGGCTCCAAGCAAGATAACTCAGAATTTGATTCGGTTATGCCTAGCTCGTGATTTTCTTATTTTGAAACAAAAAAGAAAAGCTAGGTTTGTTTCCCACAGACGACGCCACTTGATAACTCCGAATCGTGTCCTTGCCTTGTGGAACCTGCATCGACGAGGAAGCTGGGTGAAAGGGCGGGGTTTCCCCTATAGACATTCTAAAGATTAAGTCAGTACTCGTATAGAGAAAATATAATAAAGTAAATAGAGTAGAGTAAGGGATGTAGAATGAGTGTTTATGATGAGGTGATAGCCATGGCTGGATGTAGAGTATAAGAAGATGTGTGTATATTGAATGTTGAATGAATGATCCCTCCCCCATATGATGAGAAGTATATATAGAGAAGGATGAGACATAAACCTCTTAGGAATAGGATTCCTTAGTCTTGTAGGATTTGTGCCTCTTTGAGAACCTTTTCCAAATAGGAACTTTAGACATATTTCCCTTTACTTGATGGGCAAGTGTCCTTATTCAAATAGGAATATGAGTGTAAGGTATCAAGAGTCCCCCCTGAAAGTCTATTTGGATATTTATATCCGAGTGTTCTGGATGTAGAACATTCTGAGCATCTTGAGACTTTGAGTGTTCTGAATGTTCTGAGACTCTGTGGATGATCTGAGTATTCTGAGACTGAGCATTCTGAGTTTGAAAATCACTAGCCATAGTTAGCTTAAGCTTATTTCTATAAGTCGCTCATGTAAGAGCCGAACAAATGGAAGTCTTGGAATCGTGTTTGGGCATTAACTTGTTAATGTTTAATGTGAAGTTTAAGTTGATTAAAATTTTGCCGAATTTAATTTTTAAGAACTGAAAATAGTTCTTGATAATAAATTAATTTAATCAAGCTATAATATCGGGAACTTGAGTTTAAGTTTGAGAAAATATAAGTGCATTTTCTTATTAAGCTACATATTATTTTATTTTTAAACAAGGAATAAGTCCTATAGCGAATTTACATATACATGTATATATAATTTTTTTTTATTAAAATTTAAGAGATATATTCGAGAAGAATATTTTCGGTATGTATTTAATTTGTGCATATGCCTAAATGTTAAATTGAGATAAATAAAAAATAAATGGCATAAATATTTCAGTACTTCCTAACTGTTTTCTAAACCTCTTGCTTAAGAATTAAACTTTGATAAATATTTTTAGAATGCTAGTGAACTTGATGTATTTATTTTGGGTATGCTAAGAGTGCTACTCTAATACAAAAAAATGAATATCTAAAAGAATTAACTAGCAGAATGCTCACTTCCAAGCTAATGTAATTTCTTCTTTGAAATTTTTTTTGAATGAGCAGTGAAAAGCACAATTGTATGAGTTTAATAGAGTGTATCTCTATTAATGGAATATGATATTTAATTCCAAATATTTTTATTTGTGACTGTTATGTCCAGTTTGTCATGGTGAAATGACGAGTATTGTCTGAAGTTTTAAACTATAGTTTTATATACAAGAATGTTATGATATGAGTCTATTATATTGGCCAACTGATAATAATTGTCTTGGGGACAACGCATAAATTCATTATGCCTTTGGTGGCAAATTTATGTAGTTACTAAGTATGCATACTGATTGTGCTCCAAGAAGGAGTTATATTTTATTTCGCTCCAAGAAGGAGTTATATTTTATTTCACTCCGAGAATGAGTTATATTTTATTTTGCTTTGAGAAAGAGCTGTTATTTTTAATTTTCTTTGAGAAGGAGCTATGTAATTATTTTACTCTGAGAGAGAGTCAACTATAAATTGTATTTTCAAAAATATAGTGTATTTATTTATGTGACATGTCTAGTACGTGATAGACGAGTCAAGTAAATTTTATCTAGACATGAGTATTTGTGCTCTTATGCTCAAGATTTTTTATATTCTGTGGAATATGCTCAGAATCATATCTTGTGAAAAGATGCTCAGAATTAAATTATGTGAAATCTTGAGAAAAATACAGAAATAATTATTTTCGATATCTATTGATCAATTAAGTGCTGTTTAATACGTTAAATCGTCCTTTGAGTTGTGAATTAAAATTTATGTGCAATTATTCTGCTGTTATTATTTTCTATATTCATGATCTGTTCCATGTTCCGTATCCTCGTTATATTTTTCTTTAGCCACTCACTGGGTAATTTCCTTACGAAATTACTCACACTCGCTTTCTTGTATATTTTTTCAGTTTAGGCTATATATATTAGTTGTATAGCTAGAGATTTTCAGATGGCATTGCAGTGGACCACCATGACATACGAGGTTTCTGAGATGGAGACGACAGTGAAGTATGTCATATGTCATGACACAAATGCTAAGTTTGCTTTCAGGGTTACTGTAGAGCCTATAGGGATGGATGTTTGCATTACAGCTGTTAGAGAGGACTATATGGATTCTGTATGTACCATCATCCGAGTCATTTATGAGATACTGGCACTGGAGTTCAAGTCTTTTTGGCCTGGTTATGAGTTGGACATGATGACATCCACGTTTGTCTTTTTGCTGTTGGCCTAGCTTATTTCCCCCTTGGACAGTGACTGATGTATTTCTTTTTCTTGTATATGGAAAAGGGTTGAGTCCTGTTATGGCCTATGATGTGCTAGAGGATGAAGCACATTTAGCATGCTCTGAGGGAGGTGCTTTTGAGAGAGGGTTATCGAAATACTTATGTGTATTTCATTTGACTTGTATTTTTATATAACTCATACTCATGTGTTGTATTTAAGGATGTTAATGTTAAAGGTGATAGGACACCTTACCTGCCATGTATATATTATGTTTAAGTTAAGATATCAAATACTGCTTGCCATCGTTTTAAAATTTTTGGAAGTTAGTTGGTGTGTATGTATATAATTATGTCATTTGCATATTCAAGAGAAATCATGTTGATAATATATTGAGGTTAGCCATGTAGGTAGCACTACTCTCTGACGGTATTGCCATTGATAATGAGATATTATCTGGTGGTACAGAAGGGTAGGGGTGTTACAAAATTGATAATTGGCCTATAGTTCAGGACAGAATTGATCATTTTCCCATAAATAAATTACATGATCAGTCAAATCCATTAGTTGCCTTAGGAGAATATTGTATAAGAATAATATATATATTTTCTGAATATAATTCGTATATGATACAATTAAAATAGTATATTATCTGAATATTATAAGTACCAGAAATTCAAAACACAGTATCTGAAAACTCAAAACAGTATCTCAAACTCATAAATACAGTATACTATCTGAATATTATTCGTATATGATACAATCAAAATAGTATATTATTTGAATAATATAAGTATCAGAAACTCGAAACAGTATCTAAAACTCAAAACAGTATTTGAAAATTAAAAATAGTATCTCACACGAAGGCTTACAGTATTCTATCTGAATATTATATGTATGTGTAACTTCAAAATCGTATTTGATACTAAAACCAATATGTTATCAAAATATTATTCCAATATTTTCTTCCAACAAAAAGTTTATTTTCTGAATATTATTCGTATATGAAACTCAAAACAGTATCTAAAATTCAAAATAGTATCCAAAACTCAAAAGAGTATCTGAAACTCAAAAAAGTATCAAAATATGATAATTTGAGTTAGTATATATTGTTAGAAAAATTATCAAAGAAATAGTTAGCCTTGAGTAATAAATTTCAAATATAATTGTATTCAATTAATTAAAATAAAATAATAAAAATAATTGATATATTTTTTTTGTTTCTACCCCACTTGACCATTTTAAATAATATATTTTAAAATAATAATAATAATTCACTTGCTAATTACAAAACTCTAAATTCTTTATTTAATTTTATCATTTTATTCCTAAATAAATGTGTATTAGAGTAAGATAAAATAAAATAATTGTTTTTAATTAATTAAAATGAAAAATAAATAAAAATACTATTTTTTTAACTATAAACTTTCATTAACCAGAAAATCATAATTTCAGCATACAAACTTTTGCCTAATTCATGCGGATTAGCAACCAAAGAATGGTTATTAATACAAAGTGACACATGTTTAACTCTCAAATCAACAACACTATTAGCTTCTTGCTTCACAAAAACAAAAAAAATAAAAATAAATGCATATACAGCATGATTGAATTGTATAT
>CATIWK010045570.1:0-14425 GCA_949634005.1 Mallotus japonicus | reverse complement strand
ATAAATTTTTATTTCAACTTTATACTATAAAAAAAAATTATACAAAATCGAACCGGTTCAAAACCGGAACCAGAACAGAAATCGAAACCGGTCGATCCTTGAACCGGCCCTGAACTGACCCTGTGCTCGATTAAGGGCCGGTTCCACTGACCCTAGAATCGTGAACTGCCGGTTCATGAACCGTGGCCAGGCCTACACACGGTCATGTAGCAGACCGTGTGTGGCATAAATTAGTGCACAGGTGAATACTCAGGTGTGTGTTTAGCCGTGTACTATTGAAAAAATTTTTAGAGAAAAATTACACGGTTGTGTACTCACCCATGTATGCACATATGCAATCAAAAAATAAATGCATGAACGAGGATATGACTGAGCACACAACTGTGTGTAAATGACATACCTGGGCACGGCCAGTCGCATGACCGTGCACATCCACCTCTGTAATGTTGCAAAATTAAGCTGCAAAAAATAGCAGAAAACATATATGAAAAGAAAAGTAAATAAAATAAAACAATAATTAAATAAAAAAATGTTTAAACAAATTAAAGTTTAATGGGTTGCCTCCCATTAAGCGCTTGTTTAAAGTCATTAGCTCGATTGTATTTTTCTAACATCTCAGACTGAGTTGAGAAGTGCAATTGATGCACTTGCTGGACAACTTCATTGTGAAAGTAGAGCTTTAATCTCTGTCCATTTACTTTGAAAGCTCTAATATCTGTGCTCCATACTTCTACTGCTCCATGAGGATACACGTGCTTGACAATGTAGGGGCCTGACTATCTAGACTCAAGTTTTCTTGGGAACAGCTTTAGCCTTGAATTAAACAGAAGTACATGGTCTCCTTCTTTAAATTCTTTCTTCATACTGTGCTTATCATGCCATCTTTTTGTCCTTTCTTTGTAAATTTTGGCATTTTCATATGAATTAAGTCTAAACTCCTCAAGCTCATTCAACTGAAGTAGTCTCTTCTCACCAGCTTTTTGTAAATCAAAATTCAGGAATTTAGTTGCCCAGAATGCCTTGTGCTCGAGTTCCACAGGTAGGTGACATGACTTTCCATAAAGGAGTCGGAAGGGAGAGGCACCAATGGGGGTCTTGAATGTTGTTCTATAAGCCTACAGAGCATCATTGAGTTTAGTGGACCAATCTTTTCTTGAAGCATTTACTATTTTTTCGAGTATAGACTTGATTGCTCTGTTTGAAATCTCAACTTGACCACTAGTTTGGGGATGGTAAGGAGTTCCAACCTTGTGAGTGACAATATATTTCTTTAATAAAACTTCAAACTGGTGATTGCAAAAATGCGTTCCACCATCACTGATTATAGCTCGAGGTGTCCCAAACCTAGAGAATATATTCTTTCAAAGGTATCTTGTCACAACTCTAGCATCATTGGTTGGGGATGCTATTGCTTCCACCCATTTTGATATATAGTCTACACCCACCAGAATGTATTTATTGCCAAATGAGCTTGGGAAGGGACCCATGAAGTCTAGACCCCACACATCAAAGACCTTAACCTCAAGAATTCCATTCAGAGGCATCTCATTGTGTTTCCCTATGTTTCTTGTTCTCTGGCATCTGTCGTATTTTAATACAAAATTCCTAGCATCTTGGAAAAGAGTTGGCCAGTAAAACCCACTCTGAAGAACTTTTGTTGCAGTCTTGGTGGAACTAATTGTCCATCGCATTCCAGAGAATGACAGTGTGAAAGCACGTCTTTAACTTCTTCTTCAGGCAAGCATCTCCTAATCAATCCATCCCCACACCTCTTATAGAGAAGAGGTTCCTCCCAATAATAATATTTGATGTCCGATAAAAATTTCTTCTTTTGTTGGTATGAAAGATTGGGAGGCAAGACACCACAAACTAGGTAATTTACAAAGTCTGTATACCAGGGTGTAACATTCTTGACTTGCGTCAGATGTTCACCTTTGAAGTAGTCATCAATTGGTAGCTCATTGTCTCTGTTTGGCAGCTCTAATCTTGAGAGATGGTCTGCAATAACATTTTCAGCCCCTGTTTTATCTCTAATTTCCATATCAAACTCTTGGAGAAGAAGGATCCATCTAATGAGGCGCGGCTTGGCATCTTTTTTTGAGAGAAGATACTTTAAAGCTGTGTTGTCAGTGAAGACTATTACCTTGCTACTTGTCAGATAAGAGCAAAATTTATCAATTGCAAATACAATTGCTAAAAGCTCTTTTTCAGTAGTAGAATAATTTAATTGGGCCTCATCGAGTGTGTGACTAGCATAGTAGATGGCATATGCTTGCTTGTTTCTCCTCTGTCCTAAAACAGTGCCTACATCATAGTCACTTGTGTCACATGTAATTTCAAAAGGAAGACTCCAGTCAAGAGGTTGTAAAATTGGCACAGAAATTAGTGCTTCTTTCAACCTACAAAAAGCATCAAGACATTGCTGGTCAAATACAAATGAAGTATCTTTAGCTAAAAGATTAGTGAGAGGTTTAGCAATTTTTGAGAAAATCTTTGATAAATCTTCTGGAGAAACTAGCATGTCTTAAAAAGCTGCGAATCCCTTTCACACTGGTAAGTGGTGGGAGTTTCTCGATCACTTCAATTTTTTCCTTATCAACCTCTATCCCCTTGTCTGATACTAGGTGGCCTAAAACAACTCTTTAGTTACCATAAAATGGCATTTTTCCCAGTTTAAAACCAGGTTAGCTTCATCACATCTCTGTAAAACCTTATATAAATTGTTAAGACAATCATCAAAAGAGGTACCATAAACAGAAAAGTCATCCATGAATACTTCCATAATGTTTTATACGAACTCAGAAAAGATTGCCATCATACACCTTTGAAAGGTAGCAGGGGCATTGCATAGCCCGAAGGGCATACGCCTATAAGCATAAGTTCCGTAGGGATAAGTGAAAGTAGTTTTTTCTTGGTCCTCTGGGTGAATGGGGATTTGAAAGAATCCTGAATACCCATCTAAATAGCAGAAAAAGGAATGCTGAGCTAATCTTTCTAACAACTGATCAATAAAAGGCAAGGGAAAGTGGTCCTTCCTAGTGGCCTTGTTCAATTTTTGATAATCAATTCACATTCTCCAGCCTGTGACAGTTCTGGTAGGGATCAATTCATTATTCTTATTTTTTATCACTGTCATTCCACCTTTCTTTGGAACCATATGAATTGGGCTAACCCAATTACTACCTGATATTGGATATATTATGCCAGCATCTAACAATTTCATGATTTCCTTTTTAACTACCTCTTTCATGTTAGGATTTAATCTACGTTGATTTTTAATGGAAGGATTACAACCTTCCTCTAAATAAATCCTGTGCATGCAAAAGGAAGGGCTAATCCCTTTCAAATCATCAATACTATATCCTATAATTTTTCTATGATCCCTAACCCGTCTAAGCAGCTTATCCACTTGTTCCCCATTTAATTGTGCATTAACAATGACAGGATAAGTGGAATTAGGTCCTAGAAAAGCATATCTCAAGTCGGAAGGAAGTTGCTTAAGCTCAACCTTCGGTGCATCTTCCTCCCTCAAAGTATAAACATGGCATATATCATGAGGTAAGGGTTTGTACCTTAAAGACTTACAGCGTGGCAATATGTGTTGTGCATTTAATGTGTTAGTATAAGCCACTACCTCATTATCTTCTTCATCAGAGTCTACCTCACGAATTAGACTTGCTTCCAATGGGTCTTGGGGATTTTGTTGTTGAAAAACTCGCTCTACACATCTCTGGACTGCATCAATTCAAAAACATGTCTTCACCATGGAAGGATCTTTTGTCATTTTGAAAACATCAAACTCTATAGTCTCTTCTTTAACTTCTAGCTTGATTTTTCCCCGCTTCACATCAATAATTGCTCCAGCTGTAGCAAGGAAAGGTCGTCCTAGGATGATGGGGATTTGGAGATCTTCTTCCATTTCTAGAATCATGAAGTCGCAAGACATATAGAATTCTCCAACTTTTATTGGTATGTCTTCCAAAATTCCTTCAGGGTAGATGATGCGGAGCAACAAGCCTTGGAATGAGTTTGCAGAACAATGGATAACATATATAATTTATTATTATTATTATTATTATTATTATTATTATTATTATTATTATTGTTAGGATTTGATTGTGTTAATTTTATTTCTTTCCTTTTGGTTGGGATTTGATTTCCCATATCTTAGGTAGGAATTGTTATTATTTTTATTTCCTAATTAAGATTAGGGTTGGTAGGTTTGTGCCACCCTATAAATATGTAAGCCGTAGGGCTATTAGAGGTAGTTTTTGATTGATTTGAATAGAATTATCTATTTTTCCCTATTTCCTGGTATTCTTTGAGAATCAACAGGTCGTAGATGCCTATTATTCTAGGAATTCTTTGACTAAACAGATTAATAGAGGATTGTTTTTCTAGGCATTCGCAGACCAAACAGAAATTCAATATTTATCCTTATAATTTAGGCTTCCGCTACATCAGTAGACTATGGATCTATCAACTAGTTGCAAGGAAATATTTGTAGGTTTGGGCTCACCTATATTTAATTTCCTACACAAAGATAAAGGCATAATGGTTACACTAGCGCCAAGATCACAAAAAGCTCTATTAATAGAAAATTTACCAACAACACAGGGTATAGTGATACTCCCTGGATCTTTAAGCTTTGGAGGGATCTTATTTCTAATGATAGCACTGCATTCCTATTCATTGGAATCGTCTCATGATCATCCCACTTCCTTTTATTAGATATGATATCTTTTAGACATTTGGCATATTTTGGCATTTCAGTTACTGCCTCTAGAAAAGGAATGGTGATATCTAGCTACTTGAACACGTTTAAGACTTTCTGAAATTGCTTATCAAGTGCTGCATTATTCATCCTTTGGGGAAAAGGTAAACATGGTGTCTTTTTCTGCTTAGGTATTTGATTGACCTCATTTTCCTTTGACTTCTCTGCTTTATCTTGAATCTGCTTAGGTTTAACTCTTGGCTCTTTACTTATACGTTCAATCTCAGGTAGTAGCTTCCCATTCCTCAAAGTCACTGCTTTTGCTTGCTCCTTTGGGTTCTCAGGTTAGCTTGGAAAATGGCCCATTTGGCAATAATTGGAAGAGCTTGCCTGTGATGCTATTTGGTCTTCTAACATTTTCTTATGAGTTGCCAACTGATCTAATCTTAAGTTCATATGCTTGAATTCTTCATCAAGCTTTTGGTTCACCTTATTCTATGACTGTATAAAATTCTCCATCATTATCTCCAGATTGGATTTTGCCTCAGGTTGATAGTTTGTGTTCTTCTACTGAAATCCTGGTGGAGGTGGAGCTTTGTATCCTAGTTGTTGGCCTGAGTTTTGGTTTCCACCTTCATTGGACCATGAAAAGTTTGGGTGATTTCTCCATCCAGGGTTGTATGTGTTGGAGTAAGGGTTCCCTTAAGGTCTGCCATTGTAATTGTTTAAAGCATTGAGTTGCTCAATAGAGCATCCTTGAGAGAAGGTATCACCTTATTGGCATTCAGTGATAGAGTGTCCTCCTCCACACAATTCGCAGGAAAGTACTTGAGATGGGAATCCAGTAAAATTTAGCTTCTCCAACTTTTTAGTAAGAGAGTATAATTTGGCATTTACCATGCTTAGACTGTCAACTTCATAGACTCCTATAGCTTTCCTGGGTTAATTTCTCTCCCCATGCCACTGATAGTTGTTTGAAGCCATTTTTTCCAAGAGTGCATAAGCATCATCAGGGGTTTTGCTCATAAAAGAACTTTGGGCAGTAGCATCGATAGTGATTTGCAAGGACTCAGACAGTCCTTGGTAGAAAGTCTGCATCAGTAGCCAATTTGGAATGCCATGGTGAGGGCAATGCCTTTGCAAGTCTTTAAACCTCTCCCAAGCGTTATAGAGTGACTCTCTAGATTGCTGCTTGAATCCGGCAATATCCTTGCGATATTTTACGGTTTTTCCAAGCAGGTAATACTTGGTTAAAAATGCCTTAGAGAGTAGATCCCATGAAGTAATGGAATTTGGTGCTAAAGAATTTAGCCACAACTTCACCTTATCTCTTAGTGCAAATGGGAATAGTCTGAGGCAGATAGCATCTAAACTTACTGCATTCATCTTTAAGGTATCACAGATGTCTAAGAAGGAGGCTAGATGTACATTTGGGTCCTCTGTTGGTAGTCCTCCAAATTGATACTATGAAACCATATGGATGTATGCATGTTTGATTTCGAAGGTATTAGCTTCGATAGTTGGCTTCACAATGTATTTTTGACTCCTTGTGAGACCTGGAACACCATACTCTTCTAAAGCCCTTGCTTGAGCTCCTTGTCCAGCCATTCTTCTATCTTTTGCTCTTTTCTCTTTGCAGTTCTTTTTGCAAGTCTTTTCGATCTCTGGATTTACTTTCTCTAGTTCAAGATGTTTTGATCTTATTTGCATAAACAAGAGTCAAGTACTTGAAAAGAAAAGTAAAGAAAATTAAATAAAACAATGAAATAAAAATGCTAGTCTAGTAGAAATAGAAAGTGCGCTAATATTGGTATTTTCGATCTCCCCGGCAACGGCGCCAAAAACTTATTAGGCAATTTCCGCAAGTGCACGGTTCACAACAAGTAGTAAAGTTCGAGTATCGAGTATCGTTCCCACGAGGAAATTCATACCAAGTACCAGCCTTAATTTTATTTCCACAAGCTAATAGAATATATTTAATTAAAACAGAAAAATTTATTAACTGACAAAGATCAATTCTAAATCTAAAATATTCCTTTAAAAATTCAATAAATGAAAACTAGAGTATGGATTCGCTTCACTAGACACTTACTCGAATTACAGGATTTAATCTTAATTCAACTTGTTAATACAGTCAAGGGTAAATTACTCAAATTACTTAAAGTCTCTTTCGAGAACATTCAAGCATGCCAAAACTAATTACCGCCTATTTTCATGGTTAAATTAATTAATTAAGACTCATTAAGTTCCTTAGCAATTTAATACTCCCCGAAGGATTCGTCTACTTTCGTGATCGAGGTTCCTAAGTTTCACAAGTCTATGAGCTAACAGATCATGCAACTTTCGTTGTCTCTAATCTATCCACAAACATGCATTTAATCAGGCCTAAAATCAAATACAAGAACATATAAAAGCAACTTGTAAAATTGACTGAATATTAACTTATTGAATTAAAACATAAAAATCCAAACAAGCAGTAGTCTAGCTACACGAATCCAAACCCTGAGTAAATTAGTTACACATGATGGAGATAATCACAATCAAAGATAATCTAAGCATGAGAATAATTCTGTTGAATATCGTTGGCTTGAATCTCTGCTTCTTCTCTGCTCAAAAATATCTTTGATTGATGGATCGGTGAGTGAATTGATGACCTCTTTAGGCTTAACATCTCTTCCTTTTATATCCATCTCTTGCCCCCGAAACTTCCAATTCTAGAATATTCTCATTCTATAATCTTCCAACTATGAAATCTTCTAATTCCATAGTCCTGAATGAAAGAGGAACATTTTTCATGAGCACACACCCTAGCACATGGCCGTGCAGGAAGGTGTGTACGCGGTGTGTAGGTAAATCTTGCATGCATGGCCTAGCACACGGCCATGCGTGTGGGTGTGTACTATTCCTATTTATACACGGCCTGCTACACGGTCATGTGGTGGGGTATGTATAACTTTTTCATTGAGCTTGATTTCAACCATGTCAATGCACACTTTCTTGCACAGGCGTGTGGTGAAGCATGCATGATTTTTTATGAGCACACAGGCGTGCGTTAGCTTGTGTGCACGACTGTGTAGAGGACTTTTATATGCACGGTTGAAGACACGGCGTGCAATAATTTTAGCTACAAAACTACAAAAGTTTGGCTTAATTAGACACTATAATGCATATAATTATTAAACAAACATGCAAACATGCAAATGTATTCTTTAGAATGCAATTCAATAACATTATGCTAAATGCAAGTAAAATCAGTAATAATTAAATAAACTTATAAAAATATATACTAAAATCAATAAAAATGCTTCTAAAATTATATGTATACATGACACATAACAATCTTCCCTAGTTAGAGTAGTTTCAAGTATTCTTGAGTCTGAAGCTGAACCTTCCCAACCAAATAAAATATAATTAAATTTTAAGTCAAATGTGCATGCGGCTAGAATATTCATCGTTGGTATTCCTTTTCTTCCTCTATATCTTGGTAGATCTTCTTTAGGAACTGTAACTCGAATATGTGTACCATCAATAGCACCAATATAATTCTATACAAAAATAGAGTAATTTGTTACTAAAACTAAAAAAAAACACTCTAAATTTTACAAAATTTAAGTTCTATATTTACTTGAAAATAAGGATACAATCGTCCTTCACTATTTAATATCTCTGGAGGAATTGTCAAGCCATCTGATTGCACTAAAAACATATCTTCTAGTAGTATGATTGCCCTAAGAACTTGGTGAAAATGACGGCTTATAGTTTCCCCACTTCGACGAAAGAAAAAGTTCACCATACAAATCTTCACATTATAAGCTAAAATGTGTAGAAACTTTGTAAGTTGTTCCTCCACAGAACTAAATCGAGTATCTCTAAGTAGATTTTTTTTTTGTTTCAGGATGTTGACTAATATTCTAAATGCTTTTGGTCTCATACGTAAGTGTTTGTGTGTAATTTCATTAATTATTAGGTTATTTTATTCTAGTAATTAGGTATTTTTATGCTTTAATTAATTTGTTAATGATTAGTTTTTAATTTTATTTTGTTCTCATGTTTGTTAGGTGATTTAGGACTCTTTTTGGTTGATTAGAGGATGTTGACACGAAGTTGGAGCTTGTTTTTAGTTACCTCCACATCGGGGTATGTATGGACACTTGGAAAATATGGAAAAATGGAAGAAGACTCGGCTGAGACAGCAGCCTTGGGGCTGCCACATGCATGATCATTGGGCTCTTTGGCTGCAACAACAAGGAAGGAGCTGCCATCGCAACCGAGAAGGGAGAAAGAGGGCTAGTCATATGCTACGACAACAATAGCAAAGACGAGTTTTGGGGTTGATTTTAGGCTGAGACAGTAGCAAAAACGCTACTGTCGTAGGCCCGCTTGTTTTGGAAATTTTTGGCACTTGAGCATTGCCTATTTAAGGAGAACTCTTAGAAATGTTTAGGGGATCAATTACCTAACATTTGGATACAATTTTTGGAAGAATTTGACACCGGAAAAGGGCAAGAAAATTGGGAGAACTCAAGAGAGATCAAGAGTTGAAGATCAAAGAGCACAAAATTCTAGTTTTATTTTCTTCTCTCCTATTTATTCTTGTTATTTTCATGGGATGTTTTTATAATTTTGTTGAATACTTTTACAACATGTTAGGCTAAATTCATGTTGGTTAGGGATTGATTATTTAACATGAATTAGTTTTTCTTTTAATTAATGAATTATTAGTTCTTCCAAATTATATTTATTGTGCTTATTATATGTTGATGTTTGATCACCATTAACATAATTAAAATTAAGGTTTTAGGTTGAAAGATCAAAATCTAAATAGAACTATAAATATGGATTTAAATTGCTTATAGGTAGAGATATCATAAGTAAATTAAATTCTAATCGGGTAGGGGTTAATGAATTTATAATTTGATTCAAGGGATTGAGTTCACAATGAGAATTGGGATTTAATATTCTTGTTTGAAGGTTATGAATCAAATTTGGTTAGTACTTAAGAAAGATTAATCAATAATTTAGAATTACCCGGGACTTGTAAAATTAATAGGTTCATTAATTAAGGTTAACTAAGGATTGTGAAAAATTCAATTCCTAGCCATTGCATTCATCAATTGTTTATTCTTTATTTTTAGAGTTTGTTTTGTTTTATAAAATTCATTTAATTGCTATTTAGTTTTACTCCTAATTTCTATATTCGAAAGCCTTTGACAATAGAAAATTAAGTTAATAGGTGGTTAGAACGAGTCTCTGTGGGATGATTTTTTTATACTACTTGGTGATACCGTGCGCTTGCTGTTTTGCATCAACAAGTTTTTGGTGTTGCTACCGAGGACTCGGTTCTAACATCATAATGGATTTAATTTTTTTTGGATTAAGGCACCAATTTTATTTCTTCTTGTTTTAATTCTTTTATCTTTTATTTTACAGAATTCTTTAGTGTATGCACAATACCCGAAAGTCAGTGAAGAAACCACTCACATACATATCGGAGTTAACAAAATTTGAGAAGGAAAACTTTAGATATTTTCGAGAGGAGCACAATACAATAGCTAACAAAGGGAATCAAGCTGATACAAGAGTTTTGTTGGACACATCTATGCCTAGTTTGGGAGGCACAAGGCAAAGCATCACAAGACCAAATATTGAAGCCAATACTTTCGAGATCAAACCGGCTTTGCTACAGATGATCCAATCGACTGTCCAATTTTATAGGATGCTGAATGAGGACCCAAACGACCATATTGCAAACTTTCTTAAAATTTGTGACATGCTAAGTACAATGGCGTGTTCAGTGATGCATTGAGGTTGAGGTTATTCTTCTTCACACTAAAGGATAAGGCTAAGATATGGTTGAAGTCTCAACCACTAGGTTCTTTTAATAATTGGAATGATTTGGCCAAGGTGTTTGTAGCTAAATACTTTCCACCATCTAAGACAATTAAGGTGGTGAAGGAGATTACTTCATTCCAATAATTTGAGTATGAATCCTTGAGTGAAGCTTGGGAGAGGTTCACAGAATTGCAGAGAAGTTACCCACATCATGGATTGCCTAAAGATGTGCTGATAAGGACGTTTTATAATGGAGTCACAAGTTCCACAAGGGATTCCATTGATGCTAAGGCTGGAGGATTTTTTATGAGGAAAATAGTGGATGAGGATGCATAACTTTTGGAAAGGATGGTGCTTGATAATTGTTTATGGTCTTCAAAGAGAGCTCATCCACCAAAACAAATAGGAAGGCTAGAAGTTGACACAGGGACAGCCCTCTAAGCTCAAATTTCTGCATTGACAAAGCAACCTGGCAACCTCACTAATAAAAATAATCAAGCTCTTTTAGGTGAAAATTGTAATTTTTTGGGTTACTCTAATAATGAATTTGGTGTTTTTGATGTAGGTATGGTAGGAGATGGATACCAAGAGCAAGTTAATTTTATTGGCAATCAATTTCAAAGGAGGCATGCCAACAATCCCTACTTCAACACCTACAATCCGGTGTGGCGAAATCACCCAAATTTTTCGTGGAGTAATAACAACAATGTGGCTACACCAAACTTCCTCAACAATAATAACTTGCAAAGGTAACAAGCACTACTAGGATTTTAGCATCCACCACAGGATAAGATAGCATATATGGAGAACAAACTGGATAAATTTTTAGATGCCATCACAAATAAGTTGTCTAGCCATGAGGAGAACCAAAAGGGAATGGAGGCCAAGTTCCATAAAATTGCAAAGACTCCTCCTTGATTCACAATATTGAGGTGCAACTTAGACAACTTGCCAATGCCATGGGAACAAGAGCATAAGGAAACCTTCCAAGCACTATAGAGTCAAATCCCAAGGAATTGAAAGCTATCACTTTAAGGAGTGGTAAGGAAGTGAAGACATAAGCTGAAATTTTCAAGGAGGATGAGGAGCAATATGTCATGGTGGAGGATGAGGCAAAGGAGGAGATCAAAACAGAGCAAAAGGAAGTTACCAAATCTACACCTTCCTTTTTTGGGCCAAAGATTGCATTCCCTCAAAGATTGAAGAAGTAGAAAGATAAAGAACAATTCTCAAAATTCTTGGAAATTTTTAAGAGGCTGCATATTAATGTTCCCTTTTTTGAAGCATTTGTGCATATACCCAAATATGCTAAGTTCTTGAAGGATCTTATCACAAACAAGCGGCGTTGGGATGAACATGAAATAGTACCTTTAACAGAGATCTGCAGTTCGATCATTTCACGTAAGATTCCAACTAAATTAAAAGACCTAGGGAGTTTTACTATTCCATGCATTGTTGGTACTAGTGAATTTCCTAGATGTTTGTGTGATTTAGGGGCAAGTATTAACTTAATGCCTCTTTCTGTTTTCAAGAAATTGGAATTGGGAGACATGAAGGCCACTAACATTTCGTTGCAACTAGCGAATCATTCTATCAAGAAGCTCATGGTGTGATTGAAGACGTCTTAGTAAAGGTAGGCAAGTTTATTTTCCATGCTAATTTTGTCATATTAGATTTTGAGGAAGGTAGATCTTGTCCATTGATTTTAGGTAGACCTTTCTTGTACACGAGAAAAGCTATCATTTATGTGTACGAGGGCAAATTAACATTAAGGGTAGGAGATGATAAAGTTGATTTTTTCATGTCTAAATTAATGAAATACCCTTTAAATGATGAATCATGCATGAAAATTATTGATATTGATGAATGTGTTCAAGAGGTTAATTTTGATTCAGATGTGAGTGGGGGATAAGAGATACCAAGTAATGAGTTAGAAAGTGAGGGAGAGCATGAGAAGGAATTCACCAAACCTAAGTTGTTAGTAGGAAGTGACAACCCCATAAACCCTCCCATTGAAAACCCACCAAAGTTAGAGCTTAAGCCACTACCCAACCACTTAAGATATGCATTCTTGGGAGAAGCTAATACACTACCTATTATCATCTCAAATAAATTGATCATTGAGCAAGAAAAGTGAGTTTGTGAGGTAGTAAGGGGTAGAATTCGAGCTCTAGGTTGGCAAATTTCTGACATAAAGGGAATTAGTCCCTCCATTGTTATGCATAGGATTTATATGGAAGAGGGGCATAGGCCTACAGCTGAGAGACAAAGAAGACTTAACCCATATATGAAAGAAGTAGTAAAGAAAGAAATTGTTAAACTATTAGATGCAGGTATCATTTATCCTATTTCTGATAGTGAGTGGATAAGTCCAATTCAATGTGTGCCTAAAAAGAGTGGGATGACAGTGATAGAGAATGAAGAAGGTGAGTTGATTTCAAAAAGGCTAGTTAATGGATGACAAGTGTGTATAAACTATAGGAACTCAAACAAGGCCCATTGGGAAAGATAATTTCCCATTACCCTTTCTTTTTATTGTTTTCTTGATGGGTATTCTAGATATAACTGAATTTTTATTTTTCCTGAGGGTTAAGATATAACTTTTACATGTCTCTATGGCACCTTTGCCTATCGGCGAATGCCGTTTGGATTATGTAATGCACCTTCAACCTTCCAAAGGTGTATGATGGCAATATTCTCTGATTTGGTAGAGGATATTATGGAGGTCTTCATGGACTATGTTTCTATTTTTGGTGATTTTTTTATTTGTGTCCAGTTAACCTTGACAGGGTACTCAAGCATTGTGAAGAGACTAATCTTGTGCTCAATTAGGAAAAATGTCACTTTATGGTGGATGAAGGGATAGTCTTGAGACACAAGATCTCTACCAAAGGAATTGAAGTAAATAGAGCCAAGACAGAAACAATTGAAAAGTTACCACCTCCTACAACAATAAAGGAAGTTCGAGGTTTTTTAGGGTATGCCAGTTTTTACTAGAATTTCATTAATGATTTCTCACTTATTGCTAAACCTCTTACTAACTTACTGAACAAAGATGTGCCTTTTGTGTTTAATGATACTTGTTTAAGTGCTTTTAACAGGTTGAAAGAGGCACTAGTCTCAGTTCCCATCATTACACCTTCGGATTGGTCTTTACTATTTGAGATCATGTGTAATGTAAGTGATCATACGGTTGGAGCAGTGTTAATTCAGTAGAAAGACAAGAATTTGCATGTTAACTACTATGTTAGTTGAACTTAGACGGATGCACAACTAAACTACACAACCATAGAAAATGAGATGTTGGCAGTATTTTTTGCTGTAGATAAGTTTTGTGCTTATTTGCTTGGCTCCAAGGTGATCATATTCACGGACCATTCAGCTCTTAGGTACTTTTAAGCTAAGAAAGACGCCAAGCCCAGACTCATTCGATGGGTATTGCTACTCCAAGAATTTGATTTAGGGATTCGAGATAAGAAAGGATCAGAGAATGTAAATCAGCCCTTAATAGATGACAACTTTTCTGATGAGTTTGTTTTAGCTTTAAAAGAAAATTTTACTCCTTAGCATGTTGACTTTGCAAATTATTTGGCAGGTGGAGTGCTACCTGAGGACCTCTCTTATCAAGACAAGAAGAGATTTTTGTTCCAAGTCAGACAATATTTATAGGAGGAGCCATTCATTTATAAAATAGGGATAAGTAAAAAAAAGTACCTTGTGGTTAAACACATTTTCACTTAAAGGCTTATCATTTTTTTCGCGACATATAGAGGCATGTGGTTTCATTTTCTAACACTTTAATACCCTATCAACTAACATTGTCATTCTTTTGTAATATAACTTTTATATAAAGCTTCCTTTCAATAATATAAATGTTTT
>CATIWK010045557.1:0-10187 GCA_949634005.1 Mallotus japonicus | reverse complement strand
ATTCCTCGAACAAAACCCTAACCCTAAAATTTCCAATCTTTAAAAACCCTAGTTTGGTTCCTCTCTCTGCAGCGGCATATTCTCCCTAGCTTCAACTTCTTTCACTCAATCTCTAAAGTCTGAAAGGAAAATGGTGTTATTTCTGTAATTAATTGATTAATTTAAGGTGGAGAAATTGCCTTTAGAGTAGCCGTGTGAATGAATTTCGAAAATTCAATTTCACAACTTGGCTTAGTTAAGAGGCAGAAATCAAGAAATCTAAGGCCTTTTGAGTGGACAATTTTGTTAATTAAATTTAACCCATGAATTGTCCTCCAAGCAGCCTTGGACATTTACAAATATCACAAATCTTTAATTTTTGTTTTTGTTTGTAAGATTTTAATTGCCTCCGAATAACCAGAAGGTTCAATTCAAGTTGCCGTTTGGTTCAGACAGAGGCGAAGAACAATTCGAATCAGTTTGAGAGTAAGGAAATTTTCCTTTTGGATCCATTTTCCTTTCCTAGATCGATTCGAATATTTAATCTCTTTTTTTTTTTCTATTTTTTTGGGTTGATTGATGCGCATTTGTGGTGTTTGATTTGATGGGCATACTGATTTTGAATTTCTGGGTTTATACCAAAAAATGATTTCTGGGTTTGCTTTGATTGTGTGATTGTTTGATCTCATTAATTGAACAAAATTCTACAATTGAACCCTGTTTTTGGATAGATTTCTGGGTACAATATAATGCTTTAATCTATGTTCATCGCTCAAGGAATTTGACAATCTTTCATGGACTTGATCTTGAAACTGTTTTATGTAATCTACATCATTTTTTCTTGAAAGGAATTTGCTTTCTTGAACTTGAAGCCATTGGAAGTTAAAAAAGAGTCTTGAAGAATGATTCAACATTCAATATTGGAGCATGCATTATGGAAACATTGCATATTCTTATTCAAGAATATGTCAAGATTTTGCCTCGAAATAGGACTATTCTTATAATCCAATTGTGGATATTGGACAGTGCTCCTACTCCTTGCAAGAAACCATCAACCCATGAGCCCTACACCAAATGATCACCACAGAATTCGAAAGTGACATTTTCATAAATATATAAAAAATGTTTTCAAAAATACGGAACAAATAAAAAACTTTTCAAAATCGGTCTTTTCTTCTTCTTCTTTCTTTTTTTTTTCCCCTCTCTTTTCATTTTCTGTGCAACACCAAGCGAGCTCGTTTTCTGCCCATTTCTTCTTATGTAATCTTTTTAAATGCTGGTCTTTTGCCCTTTTTTACTATGTTCAATTAGAAATTTATGGGTTTTGTAGTTGGAATGTTGAAGTGGAGGGATGAAAATTGAAGGCAGTGATGCTTGAAACTACCTATTTTATGAAATCAAATGATTAGAAAACACCAATGGATCCTTCTGAGCCTTCAGTCAATTCTCTCCACAATTGCTCTTTTACATTTCTTTTTTTATTATTATTTTTTTTTCAATTTTTAAATTACTTTGTCTTGTGTTTTTAGGAGTATAAATAATCTTTCTATATTTGAGAGAGAGAGGGCCAATGGCATGATGATGATCTTGTCGGAATTTACAATGTCGACTAAAAAATCAGACTACAATTATCTGATCAAATGGCTCTTTTATTCATTTATTTTATTCTTGTGGAGTTGAATTTTTAGATCAATTTATTTTTTTATTATGAAGTTGCAGACTTCATCAAAATTTTTTAAGGATGTTTTTTCTTGGATTTTTCATGGCCATTCTTTATACAAAAAAAAAATTCATTAGCTTTACAATATACAGGAAAAAAAAAAAAGATTTTTCATGGCAATATATAATATCCAGAGCTAATACTGAAGAAGAGGGGAGGGCATTAAGCATTCGATTCGGTTAGTTTGGTTGCGTGGGGTTATTCAGTTTGGTTAAAAAATTTCGGTGCGGTTAGTTTGGTATCGTGGGGTTATTCGGTTTGGTTAAAAATTTCGGTTTAATTTGGTTCGCGAACAATTCAGTTTGGTTCCATTTCAAACGGTTTTGTTCCATTTCACACGGTTCATTTTGGTTCTGTGGGCTATTAAGTTTGGTTTCAGATTTGATTCGATTAATTTAGGTCCTTATCGTTATTCGGTTCTATTTCACATACCAAAATTAAAAAATTTTGGTTTAATTTAATTTCTTAGGTTATTCGGTTTAGTTTCATTTCACACTTTCTGTAGGTTTTTCGGTTTGATTTCTGTTTGGTTCCGTGGATTATCTGATTTGGTTCCATTTGATTCCCGTGGTCCGTGGAATATTCGGTTTGGTTCCATTTCACATGGTTCATTTCATTTCATACGGTACAGTCAGTTTGGTTCCGTACGTTTGATTTCAGTTTGGTTCTTCGGTTCAGTTTGGATCCGTGGATTATTCGATGTGGTTACATTTCAAATGATAAAAAATTGAAATGGTTTCGGTTACTAAAATTTATATAAAATTTCGATTAGATAATTTTGGTTCTGGGTTGACTGAACCGTCCAAATGCCAACAATATACATACTCTATACACTGAATTCTTGGACTTTGAATTGACACCGCCAGAATTAAGGAAGATATGAAATGGAATGGAATTGCACAAAGTTGCATAGGACCAGAAGACATTTTCAGCATTTCCCTTGAAAACGTTGACATTTTCTTGTCAGTCTATGCGCAGTCCATCTCTTTCAAAATATTCAGACTGCAGCTACTTCCCTCAAATATTGGTTGCTTAATTTTTGAAGCCAAACTTGGAAACAGGATGCCCCAATCTTAGCTGAATGCTCACTTTAATGATATTAGAAGCTGCCTTTAAGATTTCCTTTTCTGCTTCTTCTGCTACTTGCATTGCATCCCTGTTATGAGCAAGTAAACTTTTGGTAAAACATTACATATCAAGGTGTCAAACATCATTCTCAAATCTATCCTGGTTCAATGGCTCACCGTATCAAGATGTCAGGAGATAAGGAGACCTCAATTTCCAGTAATAGTTTTCCTTGCAACAAGTGCCATATTATGCGCTCCACCTCCACTTTCTGAAAGTAATTCATAACCACAGTTCATAAGAAACATGAAAAGGTCATATCCTTTCAACTACCAAAATGTTGGGGAAACTGCAACTTAGATGAGAAATAGCAATTAGCTCAACACTTCAGCATAGGTATATGAACTAAAACCCTATTCTCCAATTGTACTATAGTTTGTTGTGCACCTGGTTGGCAAAGCTTTTCAATTAGTTTCAATAAATATTTCCATGACCAAAAGATTGCGAATGCTGGCAGAACTATAATAGGACCAGCAGTTTTCTTTCAACATTTAATACAGACACAAAAATGACCAGAGAGGGAGATTAAAGGGCATTGGCACAATAGAGTCAGCCATTCATTCACAATCCAGCACCAGACCTCAATTTGTGAGTAGAAAGATATTTACCTCTGAGAACTTTGACGAGAAAATATTGGAAATGATCACTGCAACATCTTTGTCTTCTAAAGAAATATTTCCATTCTGATTTGCAATTCCATGAACATTATCTTGCATACCGGATGATAACTGTAAATATTCAGGATCTGCAGTTATGTTGGAAAACGTCAGAGGACACTCATATAAAGTATAGTGGTAACCTCTGTGTTCTCATATATATGGAATCTGACTGAAAACTCTCATTAAAGAATAGTCACTCGGACACTTTTAATGACGCCAATTTTTTCTATCAACCAACAAACACCAGACTCCTTGAAAATTTCCAAGTGAAAGATGATGCAAAGATACTGTCCATCCAACAAGTGTATATACAGCATCAAGGAAGTAAATTCTGCTACTATTTGTTGGAATGTGTGTGTTTCAATCAAGATATTATGGAAATCTCAAGATAGAGAAGTTGTTCTCCCTCCTCCATTATCTTGAGTAGTTTCTTCTTTAACAAGCACTTTCCCATATATATCTAAAATATTATTCAATGCTTAGTACTTGAATTCCAAGTCAGGCATCTTTAAATTAATTCCACTCTAGCTTCTCTTAGATCAATTTTAGAATATTAAAATGAAGCGTTCTACCTATGTGTATAAAAACTTCAGCTATTGCAGGATGAGACTTGTGAATTTCCTGACGGACTTTTTCACCAATCCCATGGGCTGCACTTACACTAAGAAAAGGATCAACCTGCAATTCAAAGTCAATCACATGAGAAACACGAGGCTAACTAGTATTTTCCCCTTCATTTATAGGTTCTGTAAAAATTTGAAATAAAATGTCCAAGCATCAAATGATGTTATATTCTCGAGAGCCCACCACAATATGGACATCAAGATATAAAAATGAACCAGCCTTCCTTCCTCTCAAACGATGGCAACCCTGTGACACATTCCAGAAAGATTTTTGGTAAGTATGCCAGTAAGTCAAAGCCTCCCCAAATACAATGAATATCCAACAGTCATGACCCTGCTAATGGACATATAATAGGACAGAAATTAATTTAACAGTGTGAAAGAGTATTTTGCTATAAAGACTTTTGCTGGGAATTTGCATTTCATGCCTGCCCTCATTAGTGGAATTCACTAAAACACATTCCTGTTCACAACTTGGCTAGTCAGTATGATAGTTCTATCAAGTTTTTTAATGCAAAAGAAAACCTAGCATGCGAAAACTCCCATACTGACCTTGACACCTTCAACTTGTACTATTGTTTGCCTTACAGGATCCAACTGTTCCGCTGGAATTGCAGCATCTACCAATTCCAGGATACTGATTGGCCAATATCAAGTAATCAAACAAGGAGATTAATGAATGACTGCTTAAATAATTGCATATATGGGCCAGAAACAAATTTAGCAGGCAATACAGATGGACAGCCATCTGTGGCAGTTGTATTATCTGCTTCAGTTTCAAAAATTACTTTTAAATAATATACTCATAGGCCAGGCCACATGATGACTATATACTCATAGGCCAAGCCACACGATGAGCATGCAGAAAATAGGAGAGTATGACTGAGAATATGCATGCAATGAAGAAGGCAGAGCCTAAGACAGACTAACCTGACCCAGTGATTGAATGTAGATGACCGTTACTCGTAGTCAAATATTCATAACAACATGATAATAATATCATTCGGCATTACAGCCAGAGGCAGATAAGAAGTCAAAAAAGGAACATTTATAATGAAAAACAACACAATACCTCTGGTGCCCAGTTTCTAATCCAGCTTTTACTATCAGGCCTGAGACGATGAGTCCAGCAAGAGGATCCAGAAACTTAACTCCAAGAATGGAGCCCCCTGAAGTCATGACAAACAGACTCACTCATGGTAAGATAAAGTTCACAAGAGTGAATACCCTTAAATAAATTAAAAACACTTTCAAGCATTAAAAACCGATTGGAGAACCAAAATAGTAATTAAAAAAACCAGCTAATTAATCACAAAATAGCTGTAACTCTCAGAAGAGAAGCTTCCAATCCCTGACTTTATTAACTATAACTCTTAGAAGTAGATAGCCAACCAATCACAAGATCCGGCAATAATATAGCTTCAAGAACAACTTTAGACCAAACAAAATGTTCATCGCACTAACAAGAAGACTCTTACCAACCCCAATAAGTGCAACAACAGATGAAATTGCATCCGCACGATGATGCCATGCATTTGCTTTCATAAGTCCACTGCCTTGCCTTTCCCCAGCTCGCTTTGTTATCCAGTAAAGCCTGCAAGTGGAAAAAAGAAAATATGAGCCTTTTCACCTAAGTAACCCTTCAGGAAAAGAATTAAGATCTGCCAATAAACTTTAGGAGGGAAGAGGAGACATCAAGATATAGTAGCATTAGCCAAGCTAAATAATTATTATGTACCCTTCTTTTACAGATATCGACACAATGGTCATGCTCAAAGCGAGAATGGGATGATCCATGTCGATTCCATGATGATGTCCAGTGTGACTGTGACCATGGATATGCTCATGAGTCAAGGAATGGCTTACTGCTTCAGGAGATGCAGACAGCAAACCCTGCACAAAAGAAATGTTCAAGATTTAAAATGCGAAAATAATTGGGAAATTGGAACAGAGATCAAAGTGGGAAAAAGAAGAAGCAAAAAAAAAAAAAAGGAAATAATAAATGTGAGAGTAAAGTAGTAAACCCCTACAATAAGAAGATCTAAAGCATGCCAAGCAATACCACCAGCAGTTCCCAAAAGCATGCAAGAGATCCCAAGGGCTCCTAAAGATTCAAATTTTCCATGACCTGAGCAAAGAGATAGAAGAATTACACAAGGAACTCTCAATCTAATTCAAATATTATCACATCCATGGCTATACTAATATCAAAATGCAGTGTATTTATGATACTAACTCAAAAGATATCTTATGCACAAAAGAAACAGATGAAAGGAGTAGGTACAAATCTATGATAAGTGACCATATGGATGTTCTTTATCTCTAGGAGCATTCCCAGCTTTGTATGACCATAATGCAACTCCACTCAGAACCTGCCAACAACAACAACAACAAAAAAGGAGTTACAAGCTTATATATTCTAATAAAGCAAGAACAAGAACAAAACCCTAACTAATTAATCAATCAATTAAAATCCATACCACATCGGAGACTGAATGAGCGGCGTCGGCAATTATGGCAGTGCTTCCAGATAAGTAACCGGTCAAAGTTTTTCCAGCAGCTAAGCCAATGTCGGCGGCGAGGCCCAAACGGAATATTTTCTCTCCGTCATGGTGGTGGCGATCGGAGTGGGAATGAGAATGACCAAAATGCCATCTTCTAGGGATAGTGGCAGTGGTGGGAGAGGGAAATGTGCGGTGAAGGAGGTGAGAATTTAGGGATTGGAGGAGAAGAAGGGATTTATGGCGGGAAGAGAGCGCAGAGTGAATATTGGATTTGCACAGCAGCAATCTTAATCCCATTGATTGATAATTGTTTTATTTATTATTTATTTTGGGAACTTGGAAATGGAGAAATACTTAAGGAAAGGAAGGAACTACAGAGAAAGAAGCTCAGCTAACCTAAGCTAAGGTAGCTGCGTTATTTTAACGGAGCCGACCCCAGTGCTCAAATTCTTTTCTAGGTCCACTAGGCCTAAGAGTGTAAATCAGACGAGCTTTAGCTAGTTTGGATTTAGTTCGTTTATAAATAAGCCGAGCTCGCTATCTTATATGGTATTCATGAGCTGTTCATAAAATTAAATGTGCCTGAAAAAATTTAAACAAATACAAACTATAAATTAAAATTATACATTCAAAAATTAAAAATAAATTATTTATTAAATAAATTATAATATATTTAATAAAAATTATGATTTTATTCTAATAATATATTTTTTACAATACGAATTTATGTATTATATATCTAAAGTCAAATTACTAAACATTAAAAATACGAGCTGGCTCACGAGCTTCTATTTAAGCTTGTTCGCGAGCTTCACGAGCCGAACTTTATATAGTTTGAGCTCGGCTCGTTTATTAAACGAGTTTCAGTATACGAGTTCGAACGAGCTTTTATCGAGCCGAACACGGAGCTGTTCGGCTCATTTACACCCCTATTTGAGACATTTGTGAAAAGGATAATGATACATATCGCGACCCTCGACAATTACTACTTTAGTCCCTAAAAATAACCTATTTAGTCCCTATAAAAGACAAAAAAAATTTGACGTTCCATTTTTGCCCCCAATACGGGGGGTCATCAATTTGAGAGGGAATGATTTTAGGATTTTCATCCCATGATATTACTGCTCCTATCGCGAATCCTTGTGAAAAACTCAAGTTCGAGTTTTCTTTTTCTATCCTCTTATGTTCTATTGTGATTAAAAAAAAAATGATAAGTGAATTTACATTCTATTGTATCATATAATAGTTTTCGTGCTTTTTAATTTTTGAACACTCTCGTGCTTCTTAATTAGATTACTCAACATTTCTTCTAAATTATTTAATGAGAAAAATTAAATCATTTAATTATATTTATTTGCAAAAGTGAATTAATGCCCTTAATAAAGATTTGATTTCAGGTTAGATCAATCTTCAGTAAGCAATATTTTTGCTGGAAGAAGTTGTTGAAAGAAGTTTTCAGTAGACATCAAATCAAAAACGTGAAAGAGCTCTTAATATTGTGTGTTAGTGGAAGTGGTTGTTAGCGCTATCAACGGTTCAGTTAATCAACAAAGGGTCGACCAATTAATATTTCTTTAATTTAATAAAGTCTTTAATTTTGACTAAGACAAGGTCAATTTCTGCCTGAAAATCCACAAGTACTGCTGCGATTTTAACTGAAAATTACTTATATTATTCCATGCATGAATCTAATAATAAACATTTCAATTACGTTTACATGACGTGCTGATGATGGCAGGCAAAGTTAATAATATTTGGCATTTTTTAGCTCAAATCAATTTATTAAAAAATGAAAATTGAAGAACATAATAATATAATGAGTCAAGATTTTAATTTTACTTGAAAATTTATTATTTTGAAGAGTAATAGATGTTATGAAAATTACATATTTGTATTTATTAATTTCTTAATTTTTTTTTCAACTTTCTTATTAGGAGTAAATGGTGTAAGGTGAAACTTTTAATAATTTTACATCCATTTGTTTCCTTTTTTATATTGAAATTTACAAATAAAATTAACTAAATTAATTTTTCATTATATATAATATTCTATTTTCCTGTTATCTTGTTTGGCGCCTAAATGCAATTATATTCTTTATCTCTTTTAACATGAACTTACCAAAAAAAAAAATAATAAAGATGATGACTGATTCAACAACTTTTAATTTCTAGAATCACAATTTTTTTTATTTAAATCACTGATATTTAAAATGCATTAATTCTAATTAATCTAGTTCGACATAGGTAGACTTATAAGGGTGATAAAAGTCTTTCAACAATTAATTTAACCTGACTGCACACACAATTACTCAAATTCGAAATATCACTTGGCAAAAACAGCTCTTATTAGCTGATCATAAAAGACGTTGACGATGACCAATCTTTTTACATAACAATCTTTTGACATAACAAAATTTACTATTGAACACAAGAATTGCTATATTTATACAGTTAAAATATTGCTATAATTTAGGCAGAAAGGCTATCTTTTGTAGCTGATTTTCAATATTGGAGTCGTCTCCCAAGTAGAAAACCTAGCCGACCGTGTGGAATAAGGCCAAAATATGGGCAATTTTTCACACTATCTTTTCAACTCTTTCTCCCTATATAAATAACACACCCATTATAATCAAGCTCATCATCTAAACAACACAAATAAAACATTTCCAATCTTTCCTACACATACACTATTTTTTCCCTCAATTTTTTTTTTTTCATATCTACACATAGCACAAACCTTTTTATTTAGAAATTATGGGTTCAAAATACATCATGCTGCTTGTGATTTGTGCTTCCATGTTGGGAGGTAGTGTAGCCAACAAGAATTGGCAGTATGGTTGGAATACCCCCATTCCTAAGCATGGCTATAAACGCCCCACTAATTCTTCAGCTACCCCTAGAAAGATTCTTGTGGGTGGTTCCGCCAATTGGACCTTCGGTTTCGACTACACTAAGTGGGCTTTGAAGAGTGGTCCGTTCTACGTAAATGATACTCTCGGTGAGTTAAAATCTTATATTTTCTTTCTGTATAATTAGATAAAATTCCATTAGATACCGTATACAATCTTGTTAACATGTTCAGAGAAAAAATTGAAAGTTAATCACTAGAAAAATATTTAAAGTTATGCACACTGACTACAAAAAATTAAAATGATCAAGTTATTAATAATTTATTGAGATAAAGAGACATTTACATCAAGAAATTAACATAATGTGAAATTTTGCAGTGTTCAAGTATGATCTACCAAAAGATAACAGCACACATCCTCATACCGTATGCTTGCTACCAAACTTGAAGAGTTTCTCTACATGCAAGTTCACTAAGGCCGTTGTGGTTGCGGATGGGTCACAAGGAGGCGGTAGTGGGTTTGAGTTTGTATTGAAGAAGAGGCAGCCTTACTACTTCGCATGCGGTGGGGGAGAAGGCATCCATTGCAACCTCGGCAAGATGAAGTTCTCTGTGCTGCCTTTGCTTCGCCATGGGCGCTACTGATCCAAGATGAACTTCTCTGATGCATTAATAATTGATTAATTTAATCATTATAGGAATATTATTATTTAAAGAAGTTTTGGTTTGT
>CATIWK010045432.1:0-11891 GCA_949634005.1 Mallotus japonicus | reverse complement strand
ATAATCAGTTCTAAAATTATTTATTAATATAATTTTTAATATTTTTATTTGTATGGTTAATATTTTTAATAACTATAATATTAATATTTTTAATAATTATCAAAATAATAATTTGTTAAATAATAATAATTAGTTAAAGTTGAAAAGGTAAAGGTAAGGTAGTAAATATAATTTAAAAAACAAGAGCTGTTAGTGAAAAGCTCCAAATTGTAGCCTTTATGAGTTGTTTGGGGTTCTAACAGCTACCAGCTCCTTTTCAAAAATATAAACCAAACACGTTTGTTTAGCTGTTGGGAAGTGAAAAGTTAACCGCTGCATCCCAACAGGTAAATCAAACACCCCTAAATCTATTATAGTTAAGTCTAAACATTAATAATATGGGAATTATAAGCACTTATGTTTGTATATATATATATATATATATATATAATGTTATTTCTTAATTAATTGATTAATTGTTTATTTTTTCAATAGTGCTCGCTAGCTAGCCATTTTCATGGGTTTCGGAGATTATAGTATGGATAAATTAAGTATGTTGAATGGATGCATGCTAGTTTTTCATTTCCACATATCTACTAAATTAAATTATGAAAAAAAATTGTTGAACCAATTCATGCAATTATTAACTTGGTATTAATTTTAATTTTTTTTTTTTTTTTGAAATATGGAGGGGAGATAAGTATCAAACCCTTAATTCATATAAATTAGTCATGGATATGCACTTTACGCGGATTGCAAATAATATACATATTTTAAAATAAATAATTGAATAATTATAATAAATTAAAAACTTCAAATTATTCAAATATAAAAGTTTGAAGTTATTATTTTTTATATGCATATTAATGATAGTTATTGAATAAATAAAATAAAATAAATATAGAAAATGAGGGGAAAATTACATATTTTTTATTTTTTAGGTTTAAAAAAGAACAGTGTTTTTATTTGAATATAATAGAATGTTTTCGTTAAAATAAAAGACATTATTTTTTATGGAAATGAAGAGTAATGTTTTAAATGTAATTAAATTAGAGTATTTTATATTAAATAAAACATGTGTATTTTAATAAAAAAATTAATTTTTATTGTAAATTTTAATAAGTCAACACATAAGGTTTTAGGAGTTGATGCTAAATTATAAAGAGGGACATTGTCAAATTTTTGGCTTAATAAATTGAAAATAAAATATATCATATTAATTTTATTTTTCTTAATTTTTTGTTACCATAATTTTTTAGTTATAATAAGATTAGTTGTTAAAATTATTAGATTAGTATTATAGTATATATAGTAGTGTTTTAGTTGAAAAATAACACTAAATAATTATTATATTTTTAATTTTTAAAAAATAAAATTTTTAATAGATTGGAAAAAATATTTGAGTGATTTAAAGTAGAAAAATATGTATTATATAAATATTTTTAGAATTGAGTAGTATTGAGATATGTATAATAGTGTTTTAGTTAAAAAATAATACAAATAAATATGAAATATTTTATTTTTAATAAAAATTAGAATTTTGAATGGTTTGACATGATAGATTTTAGAGTAAATATTCAAATATGAAAATAAACATTTATCAAATTTTTAACTTAATGACTTTAGAACTCAACATTTAATATATATATATATATATATATATATAGATTTCTTAAGAGAGTTATGTCATTAGTTTGCTTAACCTTCTGCTAATTTTTTAAAATTTTGTATTATACATAGGAAGATTATAATTATTATTTTTTCCATAACATGCCTTATGATTTTGGTTAATGGGTGGTTAAGAGCCTATTACAGTTTACAACCACCTAAATTGACTAATCAAAACTAAATTAAAATCATTAATAATAATACCTAAGTCAAATGAGTCCTTTTTGGTTAAAGTCTTTTTCAATACTCAATGCTCAAATCAATTGTGGTTTAGTAGACCCAACCATTGTAAAAACATTAAAATCAAGTCATGTATTACTCAATCCTCTATTATTTGTTTTGAATTATTCCAAGTTTTTCATCTAACACAGCAATGATCTACTTATCTCATAATTTGGACCACAACATATAAAAAAATGGTAATTACTTCTTGGGAAAATTACTAACACCCCTTAAGATTTGTCCAAACTAATTATTTCATCTCTACTATTTAAAAAGTCAACTAAATACCTTATGAAATTTGAATTCGTAAACTATTTATCCCTTCTGTTAGAATTGTGCATTATAAACCGTTAATTTTAGTACCCAAAACATCAATTAAACCGATAGAATTGTGCATTATATATCTTGTGAACTATGTAAGCACTCAATGCACAATTCTACTGTACTTTTTGGGTGCTAAAATTAACGGTTTATAATACATAATTTTAACGAAAGGGACAAATAGTTAACGAAATCAATTTTCAGAGGTATTTAATTTACTTTTAAAACAGCAAGAACAAAGTAGTTAATTTGAACAAACCTCAGGGGATGTTAGTAATTTTCCTTTAATTCTTTAATCATATACGAGATAATTTTATAAACTAATTGAAATAAATTATTTTTTTATCTAAATTATTGATATTTACAATTTTTTTAATTTTAATAATCTTATTTGCACTGAGAAGGACTATAAGTATGACAAGAATTTCTTAACAATAAATTTAACATGATTGCATACATTACAACTCAAATTTAAAACGTTATTGAGATGAGAATAACCCTCTATCAACTTATACCAACAATTATCAGTCAGTATTTTTGTATGTTTAGAGACATATAATATTAATACACCATACCAGATATTATGGGATAATTATAACTTTGGTGGTGCTACCACTTATTAATAATTAAAATACTTAAACCAAATTCATAAACCTCTAAAAACTAAATTTATAAACTGATAATAAACAAGCAAGAATTTTATATTTTATAATATATTTGAAAAAAAAATATCATAATATTTTGTTACCACTAACTTAAAGATACGTTTTTAATAATTTTTTTAACAACAAAAAATTAATTTTCCATTAAAATTGATCAAGGGTTATAAATATAGTTTGATTGATCTCGTAGAAAAAATACATACAAATAAATTACCAAAATTTACAAGTACCACTACAACATAATAAAAAAGTAAATCAAGTTTGTTAATAATGGACTATGTGACTCATCTTTTTGTGAAATTCATTAAATCGGACAGGTACAAATTGCACAGAGGAATTAAATGATCTCGTCAATGTGAGAACATCATCAATTCACTGTAACCAGCAAATTAGTTAGAAAAAAGTTATAGATTTATCAAAACCCTTAAAATAGATCAAGAAACACACATTATTAATAGATCAAACCACCAAAATATCAAAAATAACAAATTCATCAATTAAAACCTCACTAAAAGGAGGTACCACAAGCAAAATAAAACAGAACTACCATAGATACATGGTCTATTGGTACCAAAAACCACAATATTTTCGAACTTTTATATATTTATACCAAACTTTTAATACTTGGCAAAACTAGCCCAATTTAACATATTATTTGTAATTTTAGCATAATTTAACATATTATTTGCAGTTTTAATACAACTGTGATTTGATCATGAATTAATAAATAAAATATATAAGTGACGGTTGAGGTGAATTAGTTAATATCTATTGTTATAGTCTTACATTCATATGAAAACATAAACAAAGGTAAAAAAAAAAAATGAATATAGTATTTACAAATTAAATAAAAATTTTATTTTTATTTTATATTTTCTTAAATTATTGAGATTAAAATCTAACTAACTATCATAATTAGTATTTAGATGACCTGAATGTGAAATTCATAAAAATAGAGATTAGCTACTTCACTTTAGATATCATATATTGATAAAAATGCAATTGTACTAAAATTGTAAATAATTTGTCAAATTGGATTAGATTTGTCAAGTTTAAAGTTTGGTATAAATTTGTAAAAAATCGTAAAAATTTTAATTTTTAATATCAATATGCCTAAATCCATTATATATATGAGAAAAAAAAAAAGAGGAGGTAAATTTGGTCAAAAGAGATCAAAACCATCTCAAAACCACTATAATAAAAAGAAATTTTGCATAGAGAAGGGAGGAAAAACTAAAAGAGAGACAAGAAGAGACTATTTTTTTTTTTTTTTTTTTGCCAGAAAAAGATTTCATAAAAATCACATAAACACCCACATGGGGGAGAACAAAGGATAACTGCCAATGGCAGCAAATACAAAATAAAAGGATGAATAACATCCTAGAAGGGCTTACTATCTCGGTAAACTCTAAACAACATAACAGAAAAGCCATATTGAGGCTTGATAAAACTATCCAAGAAGAAAAGCAAGAAGACAAAAAGGAGTCATTAAAATTACTAAGACTTGACCATATAATAGTAACTTAAATGACTCATAGAGCCCGACTTGGCTCAGGAAAAGCTATAAGTTGGCATCATTTGGAGGGAGAGCATCACTCTCCGGCTGGGGTTGTTTGCTAACTAGAGCAAAGGCTTGACTTGTTGTCCCAGCATTGTGTTGCCAATGGCACAGAAAGGAGAAGCAATGGGGCTACATATAGGAACTTGGGCTAGATTGTGAGAGGATGAGGCCTCACTTAGCTTGGGCTTAGGCGAGCCCAACTTTCGCCCTTGGAGAGGGAAATAATTTTTCCCCAGAAGAGCCATGCTTCTGTAAATGACTGCTGGTCTGACAATAGAGATTTCGTTCCCTTTACGCCATCTAGACTCTTCCATGAGTTCAACCAGATCACTCACACCTGGAGGTGTCTGAAATGTACGCACCATTTTGCAAGTAAAGGTCTCCTAAGATCTCTGCTTAATATGTGCAACAATCATGACTGTGTTAATTCCGATAGTGGTAGTACAAGGAGGCCAAAATGTTACTTTTATTATCAGAGAGGTGATACAGATGTTCCACCCTATTTTCTTATTCTTGATGCCCTTTGGAAGTGGCTTGAGTAGCTGGTCCACCACCAAGTCTTTTAAAGACTTAGTTACGTTATCAGATGAGATTTGATATTGTGGATAGTCGAGAATAATATGCTTGAACCTGTCCCTATTTGTGTGATTGCAGAACAAAATCAAAATGTAGCTTTTAGTTACCGGATCTTGGCGTTGTAGATCTTTGGTGGGGCTCCAGCCTTGAGCCAAGAAGTACAGTGCTTTGCTTACTAAATAAAACGTGAGTATGCTGCTTATCCTGACCAAAAGATTTTTAAGATGGTTGGGTGGTGGCTCTTCTAAAACAGAATTCTCCAAACCGCGACCCTGATGCTCCTTTTTGGATGAAGAGGATGTTAATGGATGCGGGAAGGTTGGTTGAAATGTTAAAACAAGAAGAAAATGTGTGGCTAGACAAAGTGAGATGACAACTAACATCTTCATCACAAAACAGAAGCTCAAAAGAGCACTATAACCCTGATTCAAAGAAACTAAGACTTCAGAGAAGCTCAAAAGAGCACTTTAGAGAAGCTCAAAAGAGCACTTTCTTGGTGTTCATTTTTTGGATTTTGTCTACAAACGAGGTGTTTGGATCTAGAGAAAGTGTATTTTCCTCAGAAGAGATCATTTTTTTTTTACTTGATATAGGACCTAGTATCATTGGGACGGAGAGAGGGGCAGTTAGCAGTTAGTATTTGGAAATCATTTTTGTGAACCACCACCAAGAGTGGGTTTCACATGTCTAGTGAGGGGAGGGGGTATTGAACTCATAACCTCAACCCTTCAAAAGCAAAGTACTCTTACCACTTGAGCTAGGCCTCAAGTGTATAGACCATTTTTAATACATTATACATGGGTCTTTCTCATTGATTTAAATTAAAAGTTCTATAAAAAAATGATCTTCTATAATTTTTAGCAACATTTTGTAAGAATTTTTTTAATCAATACATGAATTAAAATTACATATTTGTAAAATTACTCAATTAACTACAATTACAGACCAAATGTAAAATTTAAAATTTTATAATTTTAAAAATAATCTCAATATCAAAAAAATAAAATTTATTAATATTACATAGATAAATTCTTACAAAACGCTTTGTAATAATTGTTTGACAAAAGCCAAAGAGTTGTTATAAAAAATGGGAAGAGAAGTCTGACTAGTCAAATGGAGATCAACTGTAAAAACAACAACGAAAACAAAGAAAAGAAGGAAGCAAAGAAGCAGTGAAACAATTAAAAAAAAAAACCCAAAAACTGATGGAGAAACAGAAAAAAACGTTAAAAACTATAAGAAAAGAATCAAAAAAACCATAATTCACTTTGGGTAAAGAATGAAAAGAAAAAAAAATTCAATCTTTTTTTTTTTTTGAGGCTAAATTCAATCTTTTTTAGATAACAAAAAGAATAAAACTCTCCTCTGCTCTCCTCTTCTTGTACTCTGTCCCTCTTCCTTAAGTGTATATATATAAGAGAAAGAGGAAAGTTATGTGGGAGAAGATAAAAATGAATGAATAGTAACAGTTGGTTCTAAGATAGATGCAGCAGAGGGAGGGTTAATATTAAGTTAAAAGCTTTGAGCTTTTTTTTATTATTGTTATTGTTAGTGTTTTTTTTCTCTCTTGGGACAGAAAAGATTTGAGCTTTGAGCTTCTTTTACGAGTGATCTGATCGGTTCGGTGGGTTTCTTGCAGAAATTCAATAAAAAGAAGTGTTGGGTTTCGGCTATTTAAGGTATTTTCTTGAATGGGAAGTTGAATTTGGCATTCTTGAATCTTTCGTTTTAGCTTTCGTCTGTGTGTGTGTGTGTGTATGTTGGGTTTAATTGATAATTGTCTTGCATGCTACTATTTAACTTGATAAATTGGATGCTTGTAGCTTTTGTATGGATTCTTTTTTAAGTCAATTTCGTTTCTGTGTTGTGTTTGTTAATGTTTGTTGAGTTTTTATGCTAATTTGGACTATATTAGCTTTGAGGTTTTTATTTTGGGCTGTTTGTTCAGAACGCAGGCTGATTACCATGGTGTTCAGAGATACACTCAAGGAACCTAAAGCGAAGGTGGAAGGTGCTGGTTGTGATCCACCGGTAACACTTAGTTTGCAGAATTGTACTGCCTCTAATACTCCCATGAAGTCTGAGGAAGATTTAGGATGTTTCCAGAAAAATTTGCAGTCTCTAGCTTGCAATCTTTTATCTAGAAATGTTAATCAGAATGATATTGAGAAAGGGTTTCTTGAAAGCCAGATGCTTGCTTTTGATTTGAACCAGATCCTGCTCAAGGAAATCAGAACTGTGGCAATGAGCAGAACCGGAGAGAATCACGATGGCCAAGCTTCGGATGATAGCTTGTTGCCTGGTCTTCATGATGATACAGCACTAGATATCTTGGCTTGGAGCTGCAGATCAGATTACCCTAATCTGGCTTGTGTCAATAGAAAGTTCAGAGCATTGATTGGTAGTGGATACTTATATAGATTGAGGCGGCAGCTTGGTTTTGTTGAACACTGGGTTTATTTGGCCTGTATTTTAATGCCATGGGAAGCATTTGATCCAGTGAGGCAAAGATGGATGCAATTGCCTAGGATGCCTTGTGATGAATGTTTTACTTATGCGGACAAGGAGTCCCTTGCGGTAGGAACTCAACTGCTTGTTTTTGGTCGTGAGCTGTCAGGATTTGCCATTTGGATGTATAACTTGCCATCTCATGATTGGTCCAGATGCAATTCTATGAACTTACCTCGTTGCCTGTTTGGTTCAAGCAGCTTTGGAGAAATTGCCATTGTTGCAGGAGGAAGTGATAAGAATGGATGCATTCTAAGGTCTGCTGAGCTTTACAATTCTGAATTGGGTGTGTGGCAAGCTTTGCCAGACATGACCTTGCCGCGTAAGCTCTGTTCAGGCTTCTTTATGGATGGGAAGTTTTATGTCATTGGTGGTATGTCTACCCAAACTGAATGTTTAAGTTGTGGCGAGGAGTATAACCTTGAGACAAGAATATGGAGGAGAATAGAAAACATGTACCCGGTCTCTAGTGTGGGTCATCCAGCCATGCGTTCACCTCCTTTAGTGGCTGTTGTAAATAACCAACTCTACTCTGCTGATCAATCAACAAATGAGGTCAAGAGATATGATAAAAATAATAACACTTGGAGTGTTGTTAAGAGGTTGCCAGTTAGGGCCGACTCTTCCCATGGTTGGGGATTAGCATTTAAAGCATGTGGTAACAGCTTATTAGTGATTGGAGGGCATAGAGGCCCTGAAGGTGAAGTTATTGTGCTGCATTCTTGGGATCCACAGGATAGAAGTATGGATGGCCCTGAGTGGAACGTTCTTGCTGTCAAAGAACGAGTTGGTGCCTTTGTATACAACTGTGCGGTAATGGGATGCTGATGCTGTGGCACATAATTGTCTTTGGTGCAAACTACTTATGCACTCGATCAAATGCTAAGTTGATTGGGGAAGGTGGCACTTGTTTTTCTTGGTATAATCTTGGTTGAAAAGGTTACAGCGTTAACTTGTAATATTTTTGTATTCTTGGTGTTTATTGATTTTATGGCATTTAGATGATCATAATTGACCTCACTTTGACATTGAGAAATCATAATGATTCATTCTAAGCCCTGCTTCTTCTTTCATAATAATAGATTAAAATGGTTTACATTCATTATTGTTGAATGCTGTTCTTTCTTGTCAATTGAATTGTAATTTGTGGTAGTGGTAGCTGTACACTACTACTAATATGTCTTTACTGTTGTTTCCTGTTTCGTTCCTGTGCTTACTCTCTTTGTAAGTTTGTTCTTGGAAGCTTAAATATGCTTTTTATTGTTTGATGGAGATTATGTGAAAGCTTCAAAGATTATGTTAATTGACGTTGGATGAAAAGTTAAGGGATTTAACTGATCAATGATGTGGATAGACACTTACCTTGATGCTCTTGACTCCATCCCTCATATTTTCAAGCCTTGCTGTTCATTTGAGTCTAAAGCAGAACCAATCCTTGGGAAAACCAAAACATATAATCCTTATAGCAATGTGGGCAAGAGTGTCGAAATTGTTTTGATGAAGCTTGTATAGGGCTGGAGGATTAGTCGCATACTTTGAAAAAAAAATTGCGTTGCTTGGATTAGCCTACTAGGTGGTTTAGCTGTCGGTGAATAATTTTCTGAGACATATAAATCCTTGTTTGGATTTTAATCGGGGACATATCTAGCAGAATAGACATTAGGCATTTTGACTATGGGGAATCAGTCAATGGTCAAGAAAGGTTATCCATTTCAACCTGAATTGATATCGGAAATTAGATTTGTAACTTTCAGCAGTTTGTCCAATTCCTTCTGCTATTCTGCAGGGAAGAGGAGCGTGTATTTGAAGAGCAGAGAACTAAGAGAATGATCCAGAACCAAGGTTTGTGGATTTTGTGCTATACTTTGTGTCACCCTCATATCATCTTCATTTGCCACCTAGAATATCATTGTCCTTTGTTCCTGTAGCAGAATCTGAGTGGTAGTAAGTCAGGAGAACCATTTGTGAAATATTGGTCTGTACTGAGTTGATCTTCAAAAAACAAAAAGGCACAAAATCACTGCCATTGTTTTGTTTTGTTTTTTTGAATTGCTGTACTTTATATGCATTTTCAGTAAGCTCCAAAAGCTTCTTTCAAAGTCTGTATCTGTAGTGGGATTCTGGTAGTTAAGGCAAATACTACTGGTAAAGGATATATAGGTGTGTTGTTTCAATTAATAAGCTGGCTCTTGTTCTATACATTTTTCTTTTTGGTTTACTTGGTATGATTGGCAACATTTATAGCTAGACAAGAAAGCTGAAGGGCAAGAACCCAAGTTTTTTATTTGCAGTTTTGCAGCAAGCCTCAGTTTCTTTCTTTGGATGCATAATGATCTCTTAGGCACTGTATTTATGAGCTCCGAAAGCAATATGTTGAAAATCAATGTTAAAGAAAGAACTTGCTTGTAGAGTCAGAGTTGTGACCTTTTTTCTTTTTTTGTGGCTTTGTGATAGCTATGTAGCTGAAGTGGCAATGTGCTGCTGCCTGCTCAAAAATATTTATTCCCCAGCTGTAAGTCATGGTTTTGATGCTGTCTTTTCTATGCTGTAGCCTACTCAGCCTTTACCTACTAAGCTTTTGAATATAGGTATTAGATGCCATGCCATGCTAAAGACCTTTATAGATAGCAACCTGTTCTATATTTTTTATCAAAGATGTCACTTACTTCTGCTGGCAACATTCTGTAAAGGGTTGCTGTCTCTACTCTCTCTAGACTCTAGAGGCTCAAGTGGTATCCCATTTTTTAATACAAAATTTTTTTTTTTTTTTTTTGACCGAAATTTTTTAATACAAAATTAAAGTTTCAACAATAAATCCATTGTATCCACATCAAATTCAAAGAAAAAATTTGTCCCATTTCTATTTTCTTGTTTCATTATTAATTAATCTATGTTTTTTTTTTATTCAAACAAGTAAGGGATTTTATCTGAACCCATGACTTTTGATACCGTAAAAAGAGCTTTTTGTCATCAATCTATGTTTTTTTTTTTTTAACAACAATTATAATTTGATCGGTGGAGTAGAAGAGGATTTGAACCTTTATGTCATCAGATAATCTATTCCGTAGCTGAGCTAACCAGTTCAAGAAGGATAATTCAAATATGGTTTTTTTCTAGGAGCGTAGGCCCTAGGGTTTGAATTCATGACCTTAGATGTCATGAATTCAACCTTAACCACTTGAACCAAGTGATAAAGGCATCTATGTTCTTGTTTTTGATTGATACATAATTTTAAATATTAATATAAATAAATAAGTCCATTCATCTATTGATTTAGCCCTTTTCAGTTTAATTCCATTAAGAAATTTATTTTCATTTTTAAATAAATTTCAGCTATAATTCATTTTCACATAAATTTTAAATTCATTTAAACTAAACATATTTTATTAATAAGAATTGATTTAGTTTCGAACAATTTTACAAAATTAAAAAGTTAAAATTCAAAATAAATTTTACAAAATTTTCATTTAAACTAAACACATTTACTTAGATTTACAAATAAATTTTACAAAATTTTGTGAAATTTATTTTAACAAAAAAAAAAGATATACATGTTGAATAAGGAGGGATGGATTTTAGTATGGGGACACCTGCCCCACTACTACCACCAAAATTCTCTTTAAAATTTTATATAATAAAAAAAGTTTTTTTTTTAAGTTAATTCTTTACATTTACATATATAGTCAAACTTTAAATTCGTCTAAATGCTAATTCTTGCTTATTAATTAGAATTTTCATTATTTATGAATTATTTAGTAATTTAATATTTTATTTAAATTAATTTATAATCAACTAACATATTATAAATGAATTAATATAATATTTGAACTACAATAATTTATTAATTATTTATTAATTATATCTAATTTCATCTTTTATTTGAATTAGGTGTCAATTTTTAGATATAACATTTGAAAAAAGTTAAACTAAATATAATGAAGATTAAATTTTTATTATCTATCTTTTTAATATCAATATTATTATTCCTGTGTGTTAGTGTGAATGATAAAAAAATATATCAATATTATTATTGGCATAATACATTTGCGGCCCCTTATACTTGGCATAATTTATCAATTTGATATCTCAACTTACAGTTTTATCATTTAAACACTTAAACTTACCTATAATGCACTAATTTGATGATATAACATCTTCTGTACTTGCCACTTTTTGTTAGTTTGATACTTCTACTTGTAATTTTTAGTCAGTCAAACCTAGGAGTGTAACCGAGCCGAGCCGCTCGCGAGCGGCTCGGCAAAAGCTCGCTCGAGCTCGTTCATTAAGTTAAACGAGCCGAGCCCGAACATACTTTTGAAGCTCGAAAGCTAAACGAGCCGAGCCCGAGCATCTTGATACTCGGCTCGAGCAGGCTCGCGAACAGGCTCGCGGGC
>CATIWK010045394.1:0-29905 GCA_949634005.1 Mallotus japonicus | reverse complement strand
TATCAAACTACATTTAGCTCCCTCTGTTTATAAAAATAAAACAGTTTAATCCCTAAATTTTGATAAAATAAATAATTTAGTCCTTCAATTTTTTAAATTATTTAAAATTTAAAATTTCAATACTAACTAAATTTTAGACATGTACACATATCTCTAACAATATATTTTTTTTGAATTATACAAAACACACACTAACTCAAAACTCAAGTTGTAACTTTAATAAATCTATAAATATTTATAAATTTATTTATATTCATTCTTTTACTTAATTTTATTAATTTTTTTGTCCATTTAAAATTAGTATTATCTAAAACTAAAGTAATATATAAAATGAATTACATTAAAAGAAGGTAAAATTAATGAAATCAAACATAAAAATAAATATAAAATAAAATTGATAAAAATTAATGAATTTATTAAAATTATAATTTGATTTTTTTAATTTTGAAATGTTGATAAGGACATGTGCAACTGTTGAAAATTTAGTAAAAATTGTGATTTAAATTTAAAATAATTAAGAAATTAAAAATGAACAACCATTTTTATTTTATTAAAATAAAAGGGATTAAAGTGTTAGATTTTATAAAACATAGGGAGTAAAATGTTTAGTTTTTATAAAATAGAGGGAGTAAAATGTCTTATTTATTAAGATACTGACGGAAAAGTTAACGGAAGGAGGTAAATATTTATGGAATTAAAGCTGAGGGATGTAAATGTTCGATTTTCAAACAAGAGGGAGGCAAGTGTAAATTAGGTCAAACCTCAGGGAGGTAAATGTAATTTGCTCTAAGTAAAAAGTCATTGTTTAAATTTTTATTTAAGAGTACCGATAAATGATGCATGCTGTGACATTGCAGCCCGCAAAAAGATAAAATTTTTTATAATTAAAATTTATTTTTTTGAAATTTTTGTTTTTGTAACAATTAATTAAAATGATAGAATCTAAAACTTTAAATGAATTAGGTGAATCCGTCGTACCATGATTTAAATTTCTATAGTTTGTAACTAATTTATTTATTTATTTATGTAATTATAAAAAAAGTAGGAGATATAATGATAAAACGTCGTGACCCGCAACGTATTGTTGATGTCACAAATTGCGACATAAACCATTATCCTTTATTTAAATAGCTCTTAAAATATTGAAATTGACTTGACTGGGAAATTAGCATTTTGTACTGGCCTATAAAATTTCCCTTCTCACAATGCAGTTTAAGCACAATCTGTTCGAGTCATTTTAACATAGAAATCTTTAGCTCACTCTTCATGTTCTATAATCTTCAGTTATTTTAACTATCATTTTCTCTTTGGTATCATGGCTTCTACTAGTACTAGTACTGTAGAAGAACCCAAGGAAAATTGGGATGTATTTATTTGTTTTAGGGGTGAAGATGTGCGTGATACATTGCTTGATGATCTGGTGCAAGAGTTGAAGGATACTGACCACATCGAAAAAGTTTTTGTGGACAGAGAATTGCGTACAGGAGATGATATATCGACCCTCTTGAAGATAATTGAGAGATCCTATATTGCAATAGTTATTTTCTCCAAAAAATTTGCAGATTCTTTATTTTGTTTTGATGAAATTGTGAAGATATGCGAATACAGGAAAGCGCCAAAGCCAATTATTGCCATACCAGTCTTTTACGAAGTAGATCCCGGGCATGTTCAAGACCTGCAGAAGAGATATTATTCAAAAAGATTAAGATCAGAGCAAAAAGAGCAGGAGGATGATCTGACACCTTTTGAGAGCAACTTTCTGAGCCTTCTTGCAAAAGTAGACAAAGAAGAAGAGAAAATAAAGGCTTGGCTCGAGGCTTTGACGGAAATAAGCAACATCAAAGGATACGATGGACAAAAAAGATTTGAATCAAAGAATTTCAAGTATGTTTGGTTATTGCTTTATTATTATTATTTTTTTAAATACCAGTATAATGTTCCTATTTTGTATGTTCTTAACTCTAGATTTTAAGAAAGCTAAAATTAACCTTAATTTTTAATCAATTATTATAACAATTAGAAATTCCAAACTAAATATGATTTAGTCTCACAGTTGATTGTTAAAGAAACAAATACCATATATAGTTTATTTTTATGGTACATAAAGTAAAAATAGAATTAATAAATACATAATATATAAAAATATGGATGATATTTAAAAATTATCAATGTTTTTATCAAAATGATAATTATTATTTTAAACTATAATTGTAAATATATCTTATGTTTATTACAATTTAAATATAAAAATAATGAATTATCGAATTGCTAAATATTTTTAGTTTAAAAAATTGGCACATAAAAGTAAATGTGTGTGTGTGTATATATATATATAACCATCTGACAAAATTTTAAATATTCATTTTTCTCATTTGATAGATTTAATCAAATTGTACATGTCATTTTAAGGTAAAAATATTTTCTCAAATGTATCATTAATAATATTAATTTTTTTGAAGCAATTAATAATATTAATTTTCAATAATTAAACATGTAATTTTAAAGACAATATATTAGTTTTAAGTTTTAAAGTATCTATCTATATACTACATATATAAAAGTAAAAATAGAGAGAGAATATTTTTGGACAAAAAAGGACATTTATTTTTTATACATTGAAAGAAATAGTCTTAGTTTAGTTTTGAAAAGTTTTAAAATTGATGAAAATAGTTTTAACTTGTATTTTAGAATTTAAAATTTTATATTTAAAAAATTAGATAAATCTAAATAAAAATAAAATAATTTCTATATTATTTATCATCAAATTTTTAAAAAGAAAAATTAAATTATTATTATTATTGTTATTGTCATCTCTTTTTATCAAATTTAAATAAGTATAGAAATTATTAAATTATTATTGTTATTATTATTTTGCTAATTCAAGCACTTTTCATTCAAGCTAATTAATTGATCACACCTGGTTTCTATTATTACGAGATTGAACTCCCAATTATTATGTATCTATATAATATATTTAATTAAGTTGGTTTTTCATATGTAACCAGGTCTGATTATCAGTTGATTAAAGTAATTGCCAAAGATGTCTCAAAGAAACTATGTGAAAGGCTTCAACCTGGTTCTGACAACGACAAATTTGTTAAAATTAAATCTCATGCCAATCATGTCGAGGAGGTGACAAAACTATTAGACATCGACTGAAAAGCTGATGTTCGAACAATAGGAATTTGTGGATTGCGAGGTGTCGGTAAGACCACAATTGCTGAAAAAGTATATAATGACATCAAGCACAACTTTGATGGTTACGACTTTAGTAAAGATATCAAAGAAAAAATAAAGAACCAAACTTCAAGAGATGATATGATTAGGAGGTTATTAAAGGTTGATGCGCATGATATAGGCACTCCTGGTCAAGTAAATCCTGCGATTGCACCAAGGCTAAAAGATCATAGGGTCCTCATTCTTTTTGATGATGTTGAAGATTCGGATGATTTGAAACATATAGAGGGAGACTGTGAATCATACGGTGAAGGACGTAGAATCATCCTAACAAGTAATAATAGGCAGGTGCTTCGGAACGTTTGCTCTGAGACTAACATATATGAGGTAAGGCATTACCTAATGATGGTGCTCTTGAATTATTTCTGTAACACCCCTTTCTATTGACACTCTTTTTGCGTATTATCACAGTATAATAGCACATTGAAAGCACCAATAGGGAGGAGCATTACCTAAAACTAACCACTAATTGTATGATCGATACAATATCATTTAAAAATAACCATCCAGCAATAAACATCATAACAACTAGCTTAATTAGTTAACAATAAGTTAAGATATTTACAAAAAATTGTAAGAGAGACAATAACTTCAGATACTTATTATAGTATTCCTATAATACCAAATTATCAAAAATACATATCTCTCTCCCTTTTAGACTTAGTATAAATTTAACTTATTCTTGCACCTCCAAAGGTTGTATACTAATTCATAACCTGCACTTCCACTAAATTGCCAACAACTAAATTGAAGTCTTGACTTCACATCAACGCTCAAGCCATTAACAACTACTTTGTAATAATTATGTTAGAAGAGTGGTGAGTACTTTCGAGAAAATACCCAGTGAGTGAACTTACAACACTTTGGGATGAAAATATGGTACACTTTTTACATTCTAATTACTAAATACAAAATTATTGCTTTATAAAACTTAAAATGATCTCTCTCTCTCTCTATATATATAGGTTAATCGTATTGGTTATTCTCAACTTATTCTCAACTTTACTGTGATTATCAGCTGAATTTTATTTATTATATATCAATTTTTAAATTATTTCAGTCATATTCAATTTTCTAATAATAATATCTATATATAATTTTAAAAAATATTATAAAATTCTTTTTAAAAAAATTTTATTCACTAATTTTTTTTTATTTTGCACAAAAAATTAAAACATAAAAGACCACATCAATATAGAAAATTAATAAAAAAAGATAATATTTAAAATTACTTAATGACCATATTTGATATAAATAAATTTTAAAAAAATTTTATAGAATTTTTATTTGCACATACAAGTTCAATATGTTCTCTTTAGATAAAAAATTTATAAAATATTCATTTAAATCAAATTAATAGAAAATGAATATCTTATTCAAATTTCTTTTGAAAATGAAATGCTCATTGGTTGGATCTTTTGATGTCTTTATTATGTTTTTTATCTTTTATATATCTCAAATTCCAGTGACTTCTCAATATGTTTTCAATTTGTTATTATTATTTTTATTATAAATTACAGCGTCTTGACAAATTGAGATGCATCAACCTGGGCTCTTCTTACAAGCTAACCAGCATTCCAAGCTTAGCGAATATCCCAAATCATGAGATTATTTTTTGTTATTTTTTTGGTTGTTGTTCGTATTTTGTGCTTGTTCTAAATATAATTAATTTATATAAATATAAATTATATAAAAATAAATTTATTAATTTATTAAATACAAGTTATATAAAATTAAATTTATTAATTAACTTAATATTTGTTGTTTTATATAAATATAATTAATTTATATAAACATAAATTTATTAAATTATTTAATATCAATTATTGAATTATGATTTAATAAGTATTAATTTTTATTAAATATTAAATAATTAAATATTAAATTGTTAAATATTAATAATAATTTAATATTTGATAGGGTTTTTTTTTATTTCTTTGATTTTTCTGATTGTTTTCTAGTTGTTGTTTGGTTGTTGTCCATGTTTTGTACTTGTTTTAAATATAATTAATTTATATAAATATTAATTTATTAAATATACATTGTATGAATTTAAATTTATTTATTTTTTATTATTTAGCCTTGTTATTGCTGGGTTGTTTATTAATGTTTTTTAGTTTTTTTCTGGTTGTTGATCATTTTTATGCTTTCTTTAAATATAAATAATTTATATAAATATAAATTGTATAAATATAAGTTTATTAATTTATTAAATATAAATCATATAAATTTAAATTTTTTGATTGATTATTTATTAATTTATAGAAATATAATCAATTTATGTAAATGTAAATTATAGAAATATAAATTTATTAAATTATTTAAATTAATAAAAATTATTTAAATTATTTTAAATATTAAATCATTAAATATTAATAATAATTTAATATTTAGTTATTGTCAGGTTGTTGATTTTTTTTTAGTTTTTTCTGGTTGTTGTTAGATTGTCTATGTTTTATACTTGTTTTAAGTTATTTTTTAACTTTAGTTTTTTATTGTTGTCAGATTCTTTTTGCTATTTTTGGTTTTTTCTGATTGTTTTTATCAGTTGATATTTTATATGTTTGTTTTAAATATAATTAAGTTATTTAAATCTAAATTGATTAATTTATTAAATATAAATTATATAAATTTAAATTTATTTTTCCATTTTATCACAACGAAAAAGAACACAAAGAAATCAAGAAAATCATTTCAAAGAACATTTCTTTTTGAGCTAAATATCATCCAATCGAACTCCAAACCCAGCTTCCTCATGAAGGGAAGGATAACAACCATGAGGACCACGGCAATGGTGATAATTTTAATGACAATTGTGGTGGTGTTGTGGTGGGTCTAGGGGATGATATTGACGGTGATGATGATGGTGGTGGTAGTGATTGGTGTCGGCAATGGTGTTAATTGAGATTATTTCAGCTCAAAAAAATTGAAATTTTTTCTATTCATCTCTTTAAATTCAAAGATTAAAACAACAACAATGAGAGAAAGATGAAACCGTATTTTTTATAAAAAAAAAAAAAAATTAGTTTTGATAAAAAAAAAAGAAGTCAACCATATGTTTAAATTTTTTTCAGTTTTTTTATTAGTTTTGAAAAAAAATTCATTTTTCTTGATGTTTCATGAAATAAAATGAATTAGAAGTGATATTGCAGGTTAAATAGTTAATTTTAATTTGACTTTGAAAACTATATTTATCCTAAAGGACATATGATTATTTATGATTCTTACACTATTAAAAAATTATAAATATATATGAATCAACATTATTCATTTCTTGTCTATTTAATTATATGAATTGAATATTCAAAATAAAAAGTAAAATTAATAGATGCTGAGAATTAAATGGTAAAAAAATTATGATATTAAAAAAAATTTTAGTTAAATGATAAATTTGTATATACTATTAAAATTTATGAGTTCAATTTTTAACTACTATATAGGTAAAACTTTATTTCTAAACTAAAAAAAAATTATTAAAATTAAAATATAACAAATGAGAATATTGTCTATGCATGTATATATATTAGTTAATATTATATATATATATATATATATATTAATGAGAATTTTGCATATTTGTATTCTATGCAATAACTCTATGGATCTCTTTCACAAAAAAAGATTTAAATATACAACGATTAAATAAAAATATAACTGATGAGAATATTGTCTATGCATGTATATATATTAGTTAATATTTTTTATATCTATTAATGAAAATTTTGCATGTTTGTATTTTTCCATGCAATAACTCTATGGAAATAATAAAGTTATTACACATCAAATCAAGGTAAATAAATAGTAATGTACAAAAGAAAGAAGAAAATAACTATATTTAAGGGAAAAGTAAAAAAAAATCATGTGGTTTCAACCTTAATCAACTTCCACCCTGTAGTTTTAACCCTAACAAACTAGTGTACCCTAAGTTTCATACCATTAGTAAATCATGACAAATCAGCTAACACCGTTATAAAATGTTGACGTGGCAGAGGATATTATCGTCTCATCACATAACATTTTTTCTTATAGCCTTTGCCACGTGAACATCTTTTCAATGTTTTCTTTGAAAAAAAAAAAAGAAGAAAAGGCTGTTGGTGTCCTCTCTCCTTCTTCAAATATTGTTCAAGAAGTGCTTCTAACCCAACTAGATTCACTCCACCACCACCGCCACTGCTAGGGGTGTGCAAAACCGAACCGATCCAAAATTTGGTCCGAAAATCGAACTGAACCGAGTCAATTCGGTTTTGATTTTAGGATTTTTGTTAATTTCGGCCGGAACCCAAACCCGACCGAAAACCGTATTTTTTATCCCAAAATATAGCAGTATAATTGGTTTAGTAAGAGAGGCTATAAACTTGTGTCTGAGTGTCAGTGGTTCGATTCCCAGCCACCCCAATTTGATTTTTTGGCTTCCCAATTGACAAAAACTTATAAAACCCCTCATAAAATACATTGTTGAGCCTTGAACCCGAGTCTACAAGGAGACAGGACCCTAGCTGCTTTGTTTTTTTTAGTTTCTTTTATTTTATTTAATATATTCGGTTAACCCGCAAAACCGACGGATACCATCAGAAATAAGTTCGGTTAGGGTCGGTTTGAAATTTTGAAAAAAAAAATCAAACTCGACCCGACCCGACCCCGTCCGATGCACAACCCTAGCCACTGCTGCCTCCACAGAACTCGATTCACTCCACCACCATCGTAATCCTATGCAATTTATTAGTATTATCACCGTTTGGAAACAAACCTGAAAAGGAGTTCCAGTCAATAGTACTCGATGATTGCTATTAGGTATGGACATGAATAGTGGTTTACAACTACAACATAGTAGTGGAAGTAAACCTTTTGTCCAGTCCAATCAGATGGATATTAATGGCAATTGTGGAACTGAGCATAAATTCTCTTTTGAAGAACATGAATTGAAAGATGAAGAAGATATTGTGGAAGGAGAGAACCTTCCCCCTGGTTCGTATGAATCTTACAACTTGAAAGAGAAGAAATCCTAGCACCACACACTCACTTCTACACAATATGTGGAAAAGGATTCAAGAGGGATGCTAATTTACGAATGCATATGAGGGGTCATGGTGACTAGTACAAAACACCTACTGCACTTGAAAAACCCAACAAGGATTCCAGCTTTGAGCCAATACTTAAGAGGTATTCCTGTCCATTTGCTGGTAGCAAGCGGAACAAGGATCACAAAAAGTTATAACCTTTGAAAACAATTTTATGCTTCAAGAATCATTACAAGAGAACTCATTGTGACAAAAGTTACACTTGCAGCAGATGCAACACCAAGAAATTCTCAGTTATCGCTGACCTCAAAACTTATGAGAAGCAGGGTGGCAAGGATAAGTGGCTTTGTTCATGTGGTACAACCTTTTCAAGGAAAGATAAGCTTTTTGGACATATTACTCTTTTCCAAGGTCATACTCTTGTTATACCTCCTGATGAAACAAAAGGACCATCAGGGTCATATGATAAAATGGATGGCAAAGAAGTAGCAAATAAGGTTGGAAGTATAAATTTTAGCTTTGGAATAAAGTAGCAACGAGCCTTAGTAGAGCCAACATACATAACCTGCAGAACAGAAACATGCAGTCAAGAATAATTTTTCCACTGAACAATGATGAAGACTTATCAAAGTCTTGTTTACATACAACATTCAGTTGCGCACCTTCACCATTATCTTCCTTTCGTTCTTTGTTTCTTCTCTTCTCTCCTGTGTTGCTATGCTCTGCACTAATCCCTTCAAAGGGTATGATGGAATTGAATTGAGTTGATTTACGATTTTAAACTTAAAAAATCAGAGAAAAAAATGGTTACTTAACAGCTGCTGACGATGATGGTCCTAGTAGGCTTGAGATTTGGGTTCCTAGTAAGCTATAAGAATGTAGGAAATGGCTCATGAAACAACAATGAACAATGCTAGAAAGAGCAGTGCCAGGTGCTTCCATCAACTTAAGATCTTCATCTTTTCTAACATCTAATTTCACTTTTCAAATAAGCTCTAAGGATTATGCTGTGAGTTTGTTACAAACACCAAAAATTAAAAGCTAACAAAAACTGCAGCTATTAATATCAGTGAGTTCTTACGTTTCTTAAATTCTTCAGCAAAATGTAAAGAAAAGAAAATGATAACTGAGTTCAAGAATGGAGAAACACTTCAAGCAGTGCAAATGGGTGTTATGAATCCTTGAAAATGAATGATAAATGAGTTTGTGAAAGAGATGAAAGTGCTTTGAAGTGCTTGCAGTAATTAAAAAACAAAAACAAAACAGAATAAAACTATGGAATTAGAAGGGAAGGAGAAAAATTTGTGATTCTTAGTTGATTCTGATATATCAATTGCATCGGGGGCAAGCCAATGGTGTCTATCATATGTGCAGTTGTGGTAGTTTAAGGAAGAACTGTAGGTTTTGGTGAAGAATGCGGTGGTTTGGCGGTGAACGAAGGTTGTAGGTAACGGTGACTTGGATGGGTTAAGTAGCATAGAGAAGATGATGGTGGTGCTCGTATGTGGTGGCGATGGTAGCTTGGTGAATAACTTCTATGGTTTGATAACATGTGGTAGTTATGGTGGTGGTTTGGATGGGTTAACTGAAAAAAAAAGATGAGGTGACGATGATAATAATTTTGTTAAATAAAATGAATAGTTGTTATGGTCCACCACTTTCATGTTTGCTGTTTTTTTTTTCTATTCCTAGCCACGTTGAAAAAAAAAAAGCACTGTGAAGAGACGATATTACCCTCTGTCACGTCATCTTTTTTGACGGTGTCAGCTAATTTTCTGTCATTTATTAACGGAATGGAACTTAGGGTACTAGTTTGCTAAGATTCAAACCACAAGATAGAAGTTTATTAGGGTTGAAACCATATGATATTTTTTGTACTTTTCCCTTTAATTAATAATCATTTCCATTTATAGGGCTACGTGGCCCAAGATGACACGCTGATGGCAAGATTAACAATGGCGGAAGCTTTTTTTTTTTTTTTTCCTTTTGCTTTTGCAATTTTCATTGATATAGGACAAGGATACATGTGACTACCCCAAATCTATTTCCTTTTTTTTTTTTTTGAAATCTAAAATCTAAGTTGCACATGAGTGAATCTATCGTGCAAGAATTTAAACACCCGAAATTTATAAATTTTTTTAATAATTAAATAAAAAAATTGAATAAGACACAAAATTATAATTGTGTCGCGGCCGGCGACGCACTATAGCACCGCTAGCCACGACACAAATCATTTCCCATAATAATTGCAAGGAATTTTCAACTATGTATAATTATCTAATGCAATTAAACGGTGATTTTCTATATATTTTCTAAAATAAATTATTTGAATATAATTAATTATTAAAATGGTTCTAAATTTTTTTGCAACACATATTATAGATTTCTTATAATATTATCAAGTATTAATTATCAACTATATATATATATATATATAATCGGTTTGGATTTTGATTCTTTGATTCGGTGTAATTCGGGACGGTTTGACTCCAAAAAATATTTTTAGGACAATTCAGTCTGAAAAAAATCAAATGATCAACGAATATTTTCGATTTTAAAGATTTTCGATCGAAATTTTTTGGACAGTTCAGATTTTTCAAAACCCGTGCACAAAAATTTAGACTTACTGCAGCATATGTCTACTAAAAGTTTTTTTTTTTTTTTGGACTGAGAGTGCTCTATGTCTACTAAAAGTTAAATCTTTATTTATTAGCATGACCAAAAAAATCTTTATTAGAGATGAAAATACTGGTAATTGAAGAAAATTACAAGGCGTGACAACCAGGTGGGGTGGATGGATGAGATGAGATGAGATGAGATGACCAGATTTTTTTTTTTTTTAAAGATCTGTTTTATGTCATAAAACCCTTAATCTTCTCCAAAATTGAAACAATCCAAACAGAGAGAGTCCAAAATTAACAAAATAATGATAAGTTCCAAAATATAAAAAAATATATATTTATTTGAAAAGTTAATTTAAAAAAAAAATAAAAAATCAAAGTCTTTTTAACAAAATTTTTAATTATTGGTTTATTTGTGAAAACTTACCAATTTTTATTTAAATAGCACTTAAAATATTGAAATAAACTTGACTGGGAAATTAGCATTTTGTAATGGCCTATAAAATTTCCCTTCTCACAATATAGTCTAGCACACAATCTCTTCGAGTCATTTCAACATATAAATCTTTAGCTCACTTTTCATGTTCTATAATCTTCAGCTATTTTAACTATCATTTACTCGAACTTATTAAATTTTCAAAAGTCTAGCTCAAATTCGGCTCAGGTTTATATTTGATGAGTTCGAGCCGAACTTGCGAGCCAGACAAGCTCAACGTAACATGTACGATTTCTTATTATATTCGGTAATTTACGCTTTATTTACGTACTACTAAATTAATATTATATAATATTTACTTAATATTATATTTACTTCATAATTAAAGTTTTATTTACTTAATACAAGTACTAATTTACTTCAAAACTACAAAATTTGTCATCAAATTAAAATTATATTTAATAATATTTATTTAATTAATATTAATGCTTAATAATTTAAATTATATTTACTTAATGAAAATTTTAATATTAATATTAATTTATACACAAATTTTATAATTTTATTATTAATGTCGAATTGTTATTAAAAATTTTAATAATTTTATTACAAATATAAATTTTTTACTAGAACTAAAAACTTTAATTGTTTACTTACTTAATGTTATACTTTATATTAAGATGACTTCACATCAAAACTATATAATTATTGTTATAAATATATAATTTCTATTATATTTAGTATTTTAAATGAAAACAAGATCATTCTCAAGCTGGCCCGCAAGCCTGTTTGCGAGCTTTAACAAGCCAAATTTAAAGAAATTCGGATTCGACTCGTTTGGCTTGCGAGCCTTAAAATGAAGTTTGAAATCGGCTCATTTTGTTTAACAAACGAACTCGAATGAACTTTTTCCGAGCTGAACTCCAAACGAATCATGAACCGTTCTGCTCGATTACACCCCTACAGTTACCTGCCAACAAATATCATCTTTTTAAAGAGAGAAATATGTTCTTTTCAAGAAGGAACAACATTCCAAGAAGGAATATCTCTCTCAACCATTTTATCAAATAGGGAAATAGAATTACCATCATCGCCAACTCTTGTATACCCAGAAATCATAGCAGTCCAAGAAACAACATTTCTCTCAAACATTTCATCAAACACTGTCTCGCACAAGCGATATCAGATGAAAACCTCAAACGACAAGAGCAGTTTGAGCAACTGGGTCCTGACCAAAACCCAATTTAGCTATCTGAGTACAACAGAAAAGATAATGTCCATAAGAGAGAGACCAGAATTAATAATAGCGATAGTGTGAAAGTGATAGAACATAGAAGTGGGTGAAGAAAGTGGTGTGAAAGTGATAGGAGTGGGTGAAGAAAGCAATAGTGTGAACGTGATAGGAGTGGGTGAAGAAAGTGGTGTGAAAGTGATAGGAGTGGGTGAAGAAAAGGAGCTAAAAAAGGGGAGATAAATAGATTTTTTATAACGTTATAATGTAAGCAGTCAATAATATCTTATGATACTAGGTAAATTGTCTATTTATACAGATATAAATATTTGTGTTGTTCAAAAAAAAAGATATAAATATTTATATCTTAGCAAGAGTTTTTTTTAATGATAAAGTTAAAAATTTATGAAAATATTTACAAAGTAATTGTTAAATTTATGTTGAGAGTGGAATATTACATTTTTCTTATAAAAAAGATAATAAAAATTTAATATGTGTCAAATTTATTTTATAGGATCTGAAAATAAAAAATTAGATTCTTCAAATACAATTGGATAAAATTGATACAATTTATAATTTTAAAGGTACAAATTGAAATGACTCTCAAAACAAAATTAGATCCATAAAAAATCCCTTTGTTATATGAGAGCAGCCAAGGGAAAATCCTTGGCATTGTCCAGGTTTGAACCAGGACCTAAGGGTCCTGGGTTGCCTCAGCCTTAGCCTGGTGGCACCAGGCTAAGGCCTCATCGTCAAAATAATCCAAAATTTCATCATCTTAAAAACAACACCGTCCAATTAAGTCAAAAGTCATTGTTTAAATTTTTATTTAAATAGCACTTAAAATATTGAAATTGACTTGACTGATAAATTTTCATTCAGTACTAGCCTATAAAATAAAATTTCCCTTCTCACAATATAGTTCACCACACAAATCTGATCGAGTTTGATAAAAAAAAAAGAAAAAAGAAATCTGACCGAGTCATTTCAACATAAATCTTTAGCTCCCTCTCCATCTTCTATAATCTTCAGCTACTTTAACAATCACTTGCTCCTTGGTATCATGGCTTGTACCAGTACTAGTGCTACTGTAGAAGAACCCAAGGAAAATTGGGATGTATTTATTTGTTTTAGAGGTGAAGATGTGCGAGATACATTTCTTGATGATCTGGTGCAAGAGTTGCAGGATAATGCCCACATCAAAAAAGTTTTTGTGGATAGAGAATTGCGTAATTGCCTACAGGAGATGATATATCGACCCTCTTGAAGATAATTGAGAGATCCTATATTGCAATAGATGCTTTTGATGATTGATGATGAAGAAGAAGAACAGATGAAGTCCTTTTTATTTAATTAAAGTTGGGACATCATGTCTATGAAAGGTTCTTGGAAATGGCCATCAAAAGTTTCTATGCCTAATATTCAAGCAATACACATAAAGTCTTTTAATTTGATTTCCAAATCTTGGCTTTATAATTTGCGGGTAGCTACTTTTGCATGTTATATCATATTATATTAAATTAAATAAATGCCTGTATGATAATTCAAGTCTTTTGAGATAAAGTTTAAGTCTAATAAAACAAATAAAATCTACCAAGTATGAACATGAAGAGATGAAAAAAGGCCATCATAATTGTCAAAATATTATGCTCACTAAAGGGATAAAGATGAGACGTAAGTTTGAGATTTATACATGTATCTATTATTTTTATTTATTCTATTTAATAAATTAATTTCTAATCTATTTTTTTTTAGTCAAGTACCATGGTAAATTAGTAATAGCATTTACTAAAAAAGAAAAATTAGTAATAGCAAAAACCAACAAATAAGTTATTGAATACAAAATAAATAAATTGCATGATCAGTCAAATCCATTAACTGCCTTAGCAGAGTACTATATAAGAATGATATATATTTTATGAATATAATTCATATAGGATATGATTAAAATAGTATATTATCTGAAAATTATAAGTATCTAAAATTTAAAACAGTAACTAAAAACTCAAAACAGTATCTGAAAATTTAAAAACTCAAACTCATAAATATAATATACTATTTGAATATTATTCGTATATGATAAAATCAAAACAATATACTATTTGAATATTATAAGTATTAGAAACTCGAAACAGTACCTAAAACTCAAAACACTATCGGAAAACAATATTCTATCTTAATATTATATGTATGTATAACTTCAAAATCGCCTTGGATATTAAAACCAGTATGTTATCAGAATATTATTCTAATATTTTCCTCCAACAAAAAGTATATTTTCTGAATATTATTCGTATATGAAACTCAAAATAGTATCTAAAACTCAAAACAGGATCCGAAACTCAAAAAAAGTATCTGAATATGATAATTTAAGTAAGTATATATTGTTAGAAAAATTATCAAAGAAATAGTTGGCCTTGAGTAATAAATTTCAAATATAATACTATTCAATTAATTAAAATAAAAATAATTGATATATGCATATCAATTAATTTGAATTCAAGTGCCATTTTTCAAATGCATGAAACTTGAAAAAAAGTTTCATTTATTTCTATTTTATTATTTGTATATCTTAGTTTATTTTCCATGTATAAAATGAATAAAATAATATCAGCCTTATATATATATAAATATATAATTAAAACTAATATGAGTTATATAATTTAAATATGTTAATGATAATCTCTAATATAGAGCATACCACAATATATATCAAAGATTATAATTAACATATTTAAATTATATAACCCATATTAGTTTTAATAAATAATTAAAGTTTTAGATATTTTACAAATATATATATATATATATATAAACCAACCACAAAAGTGTCACTATTTAGTAATATTCTCTTAAACTTATTGCAGCCACAAAGATTTAAATTCACGCAATAAGATAAGATATTGATATGTCTACTAAAAGTTAAATCTTTAGTTGTTAAAGATGAAAATACTGGTCATTGAAACACCTATGAAGAAAGTGAAGCCTAAGCTAATCCTAAGAACCCGTGATAGAGCTCGGCCATTCATGTGGAAGAAAAAACATCCAGATGCACAGACAGTAGCAAGTGGTGAAGGAAATGCCCTTGTAGTCAGTCCTAGCCAACTGGATTGTCACGACCCGAATCCAAAAGACACATGACCGACACTAAGGAATGGGAAAGTGAGAAGCTTCTAAAACCCATAGTAAGCCTTAAAAAAATTTTCACAGTAAAATTTAAATCAATTAAAATTCTAACAAAAATCTAGCAGAGTTTCCTCTATACCGGGAACAAACCCAAAAACCTATAAATCAAAAAAATACACTTCCAAAATCTTCTCCCATCAATACTATATCACAACAACTCTAATAATCCATCACAAATATCAATCTCCAACACAAAATATATGCTCAGCAGGTATATCATCATATTAATACATAAATCCAATTTAAACTAATCAATTACAAATACATTTATCAAATGTTCAACTACTACTGCGATGTCTAGAGTACAAATATAAGACAATAAACATTAACATGACAAACATAAAGTAGCCAGGGAAGAACAAGTCCGGCGCAGACAAATAGAACTAAATGCAGACTCCCAAGATCATGGGAAAAAATAATTTAGGGAAGTCAGCCATCACTGAGTGAATTAATATTATAAAATGCATGTTAGTTTTAAAAACCTTTATTTAAAACTAATATAATCAGGAAATAAATAAATATTTAAAAAATCATTTAACTTATTAAAATTGGCTTTATAAAATATCCTTTCAAATTTCATAAATTTCATTATGCAAAACTCCTCATTAAAATTCATATAAAATAAAATCTTTATCAGAAATCATGGCAAAATCCTAAACCTCAAAATCTAATAGCCACTTGGCTCATTTAATCTAATTGACTGTCAGTTCCCGAGAGCTAAGCATCCACCAAGCTACCAGCCATAGTCAATCACTTATTCCAATATTTACTGGCGGTTCCTGAGAGCTAAGTATCAACCGAGCTACCAGCCCCAGTATATAATCAATCAAATACGCTCGAGAGCTATGCATCAACCAAGCTTTCCATTACCATATGCCCGAGAGCTATGCATCAACCGAGCTTTTCACATATCATATAAATAAGGGCCCAACTAACAAATCAATACCATGTGCATACGGTCCTGATGATGCCCATCAGGTAGCCCGTTCTACCAATCTTTTCTAAGATCATATTTATCTCATAAATAAAATACAATATAAATATAACTAAAACATATTTCCAATAATAATAAAATGAATATCTCATGTGGCTTATCAAATAATATAAACCAACAAAATCACAATAATATTTATGCCACATTTTCCAAAATTCTTAACAATAATAAAATAAATAAACATACTTGCGGATAATATTCATAAGCATAATTCAATATATATATATATATATATATATATATATATATATTCAACTTTATTATTATTATTATTATCGAATAAAAACTCTCATTTATATATGCATCTCAACAAACATTTTATAAAATTAACTCATAGGTGGAGTGTGCTGGCCGATGTGTCCTCGACTGCCCAAATGCAATAGCTCCCACTCCGGAACTCTCTACAATAAATAGTATTTATTTAAATCATGCATATGAAAACAAATAAAATTCATAGAAATTCTCCAAAATTCTGAAAAATTATAAAAATCAATGAATTAATAAAATTGACTTGAAAATATCCTCATTATGACATTTGAGGCTAAAGGAATTTATCTCCGACAATTAAACTAATTTAAATGGAAATTAACTAATTTCCACTTTAAACTTTCCAAAATTTATTTCTCAAAATCCGTGAGCAATTGGGCTTCGGCCCAGTTATGAAAATTGATCAATACAATTTATTCTATTTTATAAAAATAGTTCCATAATTTTCTGGACCGGTCCTAATTTCACTGTATTTTTGAGTGGGACCCGTCGTAATCTCACTGGAAAAACACAACACCCGGACTAACAATTTATACCAAAATGTTTCTAATAATTATTAGAACACAAAAATAGCCTTAAACAATCCAAAATATGCACTAAAAAATTAAATATAAAAATAAACTGAAATTACCTAAAAATATTTGCCAAATATTCTACAGGTGTAGATCTGACGCATGGTTGGTGATAGACTCCTGACGATGAGAGGAACAAAATGGAGGCAACCCCATGGCCTGAAACCCGCCGGAACAATGTAGATGGGAGAAATTAGACGGACTAAAAACATAATTTCTGCACTATTCCAAGCCACTTCTTGTAAAACAGACACTACCAAAATAAAGAGAAGGATGAGACGAGTCTACGGTTCGAATTTGAGGTCGATCGAAGTTCGTTTGGGCGTTGAACGAAGAAAAAGAAAAATACAGGGACTAAATAGGTAATTTGCCACACAAAATATTGTCTTCTTCCCGCTGCTCTCCCTCTCTTTTCCTTCTGCAGCAGACCCAATTCTTCTTTTATAATTAACATGGACACCACGTGTCCAATTTTCTATGGTCCCCCCCCCCCCCCCCCCCCCCTTTTTTTTAATATATATATATATACACACACACACACATAAGAATAAACATATATACATACACATATATTAATAATCCCCACAACAAATGTAACAATAATAATAATAATACTAACAAAGATAATAATAATAATAATAATAATAACAATATTAATAGTAAGAAATAGAATAACAATAGTGATAATAATAATAAAATAATATATACATATTTTTTTTGTAATAACCAAAAATTCAGGTTATTACATTCTTCCCCTCTTAAGAAAAAATTCTACCTCGAATTTTACATCAATAAGAAAACAGGTAGGGGTATCGGCTCTGAATATCGAATTCCATCTCCCAAGTAAAATCTTCCACTGCATGGTTGCTCCACAATACCTTCACCCTAGGAATTTCTTTTGTGCGAAGCTGACGAACTTGTCGGTCCACAATCGCCACAGAATATTCTTCATATGACAAATCCTCATTAAGCTACACTGTCTGTGGCTGGAGAATGTTAGAGAGATCTGAGATGTACTTTCTCAACATAGAGACATAGAATACTGGATGAATCCGCGACATCTCTGGCGGCAACACCAGTTTGTAAGCAACATCGCATACCCTTGCACGAATTTCAAAGGGTCCGATTTATCTTAGAGCTAACTTACCCTTCTTACCAAACCTCATAACTCTCTTCATTGGAGACACCTTGAGAAATACCATGTCTTCAATAGAAAATGATATATCATTTCTCTTAGGATCAACATAGCTTTTTTGTCGACTTAAAGCTGTCCTCAATATCTGTTGGATGATAGGAATTTTCTCTGAAGTCACTTGCACCAATTTTGGGTCTATTAACTGTCTCTTGCCAACTTCCTAATACAAGGGTAATCTACACTCCCTTCCATACAATGCTTCATATGGAGCCATCTCAATACTTGCATGATAACTGTTGTTATATACGAATTCAATCAACGGTAAGTACAAATCCCATTGACCACTAAAATCTATTACACACATCCACAGCATATCCTCTAATATTTGAATGGTCCGTTCTGACTGACCATCAGTTTAAGGATGAAAATTTGTACTAAAATCAAGTCTCGTGCCCAATGCTTTATGTAATTCTTGCCAAAAGACTGAAGTAAAGGTAGCTCCTCCATCAGACACTATACTTTTTGGTACCCCATGAAGGCAAACAATTCGGTTAATGTATAACCTTGCTAACCTGTTAGTAGAATATGTCTTCTTAACTAGCAAAACGTGAGCTAACTTGGCTAGCCTATCAATTATCACCCAAATAGCATCATAGCCTCCACTTGTACGAGGTAATCCAGTTACAAAATCCGTAGCAATCATATCCCATTTCCACTCTAGAATAGGCAACTATTGAAACAATCATGAGGGCCTCTGATGTTCCAACTTCACTTGCTGACAAGTGAGACACTTAGTTACAAACTCCGTAATATCTCTCTTCATCCCATTCCATTAATATGTATCTTTTAAATCATAATACATCTTGGTAGAACTAGGATGAACTCTATAAGCAAAAAATGAGCTTTTTCCATAATCTCTTTCCTTAAGTCATCCACATCCGGTACACACAACCTAGTACCCAAATGCAACACACTCTCATTATCAATAACAAACTCTCAGGATTGACCTAGGTGCACCTTTGATATTATTCTTTGCAATTGTGGGTCCCTTCTCTGAGCTGCTTTCTCTCTATCCAAGTACACTAATTGTACTCTGAATTGAGCTAAAAGACATTTCTTGGTTATCTTCCACTGTAACCCTTGATCAATCAGTTCATGCAATTTTTTAATAGCTGGCCTACTTTCCGAGCTAATATGAGCACGGCTTCCTGCTCAAAACATCAGCCAGCACATTAGCTTTGCACGGATGATAAAGAATGGAGCAATCATAGTCTTTCAAAAGTTCCATCCATCTCCTATGCCTCAAGTTCAAATCCCTCTGTCGGAAAATATACTTCAAGCTATTGTGGTCAGTGTATATTTCACAAGTTACACCGTACAAGTAATGCCTCCAAATCTTCAATGCAAATACGACTGTCGCCATTTCTAAATCATGAATATGATAGTTCTGCTCGTGCTTCTTTAACTCTCGTGAAGCATAAACAACTATCCTTCCATTCTACATCAATACACAACCCAATCCTACTCGAGAAGCATCACAATACACTATATACCCTTCATTTTCTGAAGGTAAAGTCAATACTGGGGCTGAAGTTAATCTATCCTTGAGCATCTGAAAGTGCTCCTCCTATTTGGCTGTCCACACAATCTTAGCATTCTTCTAAGTTAACCTTGTTAAAGGTGTGGCTATCTTGGAGAAATCCTTCATAAATCTCCTATAGTAGCCAGTTAAACCCAGAAAACTCCTCACTTCAATGACCGTTGTAGGTCTCGGCCACTCCGTAATGGCTTCTATCTTCTTAGGGTCCACTTGTATGCCATCTTTAGATACCACATGGCCTAAAAACGCCACTTAATCTAACCGAAACTCACATTTAGAGAATTTGGCATATAGTTGATGCTCTCTCAAAGTCTAAAGCACCATCCTTAAAATGCATAACATGCTCATCTTCACCTTTAGAATACACCAAGATATCATCAATAAACACTATTACAAAATGTTCAAGAATGGCCTAAACACCCAATTCATCAAGTCCATAAAGGCTGCTGGGGCATTAGTCAACCCAAAGGACATCACCAAGAATTCATAATGACCATATATCATCTAAAATGCAGTCTTAGGTACATCTCTGCTTCTAATTCTCAACTGATGATACCCTGACCTTAAGTCAATCTTGGAAAAACACTAAGCTCTTTGAAGCTGATCAAACAAGTCATCAATTCTCGGAAGAGGACACTTGTTCTTGATGGTGACTTTGTTCAACAGTCTATAGTTGATACAAAGTCGGAGACTACCATCTTTCTTCTTCACAAATAACACCGGTGCACCCTAAAGAGACGTAGTGGGCCTAATGAAACCCTTTTCAAGAAATTCTTGCAACTGCTCTTTATGCTTCTTTAACTCTGTAGGTGACATCCTATAAGGTGGCATAGAGATAGCATCTGAACCAGGTACAATATCAATACAAAATTTTACCTCTCTGGTGGTAATCCTAGTAGCTCTTCAGGAAAAACATCCAAAAATTCATGCACAATTGGCACATTCTCAACTACTCCCTTATCCGCCTTTGTATCTGTAACCACAGCCAAATAATCTTGATATCCCCTTCTAGGCCCAATCCTTTTAATATGCAGCTCTACCATTCTCCTCTCATCTGCATTATATCTACAGCATGACGTGACAGTTTGAAGAATTCACTGGTGCACTCCTCAACTGATTGCTCTCCTCTAACTTGTGTAGTAGCTGACATCTGAAATTATCCCTCATTAAAGGTTAATAGAAGTATCTCAGAAATCGCTTTTTAAACTCCAACCATGTTTTGGTAATCATATCTAGCTGGATTGACTACATAAATCAGTGTTGAGTTATGGTTTGAACTGATAGCTCTATAATTGTTATGCTTCGATAGTTCGTATATCCTATCTTGGTCCTGACTTTAATGGTATTTAGGTAATTGTTCTGGTCTCTGAGTTATAACTGCCTCTAACATACCCCTATGCCAGGTGGCTGGAGTAGGGGCTGGCACTAGAATTGAAACTTCATATTGAAAAGACTGCTCAACATTATATACTGTCTATGCAGCAAAAGTAGTTCGCATTTGCCTTATTTGAAAAGACACAGAAACCAACAAGGTTCAAAACACAACAAAGGAACTGACATATACATGAAATTCTAGAAGTAATGATGACAACAATTGATATTTATCACCCTAATCACCACAATAGTTCAAGAAAAGACATATTTCAATTATCAACATAGAAGAAAATTAACCATAAGCTCTTATGCCAACTTTGTCATCACCCAAACCCAAAGGGCACATGACTGGCACTAGGGAATGGGAAAGCAAGAAGATTTCGAAACCCGTAGTAATCCTTAAGAAAATTTTCATAGTAAAATTTAAATCAATTAAAATTATAACAAAAATCCAGTAGAGTTTCTTCTGTACCGGGAACAAACCCAAAACCTTTAAATCAAAAAAATACACTTCCAAAATCTTCTCCCATCAATACTACATCACAACAACTCCAATAATCCATCACAAATATCAATCTCCAACACAAAATATATGCTCAGCAGATATATCATCATATTAATACATAAACCCAATTTAAACTAATCAAATTACAAATACATTTATCAAATGTTCAACTACTACTACGGTGTCTAGAGTACGAATATAAGACAATAAACATTAACATGACAAACATAAAGTAGCTGGGGAAGAACAAGTCCAGCGCAGACAAATAAAACTAACTGCAGACTCCCCAGATCCTGGGAAAAAATAATTAAAGGGAGTCAGACCTCACTAAGTGAATTAATGCTATAAATTGCATGTTGGTTTTAAAAACCTTTATTTAAAACTAATATACTCAGGAAATAAATAAATATTTAAAAAATCATTTAATTTATTAAAATTGGATTTATAAAATATCCTTTCAAATTTCATAAATTTCTTTATGCAAAACTCCTCATTAAAATTCATATAAAATAAAATCTTTATCGGAAATCATGGTAGAACCCTAAACCTCAAAATCTAATAGCCACTTGGCTCACTTAATCCAATTGACTGTTGGTTCCCGAGAACTAAGCATCCACCGAGCTACCAGCCACAGTCAATCAATTATTCCAATATTTATTGGCGGTTCCTGAGAGCTAAGCATCAACCGAGCTACCAGCCCAGTAAATAATCAATCAAATATGCCCGAGAGATCTGCATCAACCGAGCTTTCCATTACCATACGCCCGAGAGCTATGCATCAACCAAGCTTTTCACATATTATATAATTAAGGGCCCAACTAACAAATCAATACCATGTGCACACGGTCCTGATGACGTCCATCAGGTAGCCCGTTCTACCAATCTTTTCCAAGATCATATTTATCTCATAAATAAAATACAATATAAATATAACTAAAACATCTTTCCAATAATAATAAAATGAATATCTCATGTGGCTTATCAAATAGTATAAACCAACAAAATCACAATAATATTTATGCCACATTTTCCAAAATTCTTAACAATAATAAAATAAATAAACATACTTGTGGATAATATTCATAAGCATAATTCAATAGATATATATTCAACTTTATTATTATTTTTATTGCATAAAAACTCTCATTTATATATGCAACTCAATAGACATTTTATAACATTAACTCATAGGTGGAGCATGCCGGTCGACGTGTCCTCAGCTGCCCAAATGCAATGGCTTCCGCTCCGGAACTCTCTATGATAAATAGTATTTCTCTTTAAGTTTGTGCTCATGTTGGTTAATGGTTGTCATTCCATGTTCTCCTAAAGTGTTGTTAGGGAGTAAGTGTTGGTGTCAAATTATGTATAGTTTTACAGGGCATTTGTATATTTTGAATAGCATTTAGTATAGAAAATCATATAGAAACATATACTTTTATATTTTCTTTATTTTTTGTTAGGAAAATGGAAAATGAGGTGATTTGGTGGAGTTTGGTGCCAATTAGAGGAGAAAAATAGCAGAGTAGTGCAGAGCTGCCTTTTCCAGCCGCAATCGTGGACAAGTTGTAATGCTAGCCCCAGAGTGATTTTTGAGCCTTACGCGAGCGCGATCTTCACACAAGCATTGTTATCTTAGTCCAGCCTCTTCTGCCATCAGCGTGACCAATGCGCGAGCGCGGTCCTTTCACCTTGAGGCCTCTGACGTGAGCGCGACCTTTTCTTGAGAGCCCTTTCTACTCGAGTGCAGATCTCCCACGATCGCAACTTCATCATTTCCAGCACAAAACATGCTGAGGTGAGCTGAAATTGAGAAATATCTAGGGGGAGGTGAAATGACATGTTCTAGAAGGGCTAAAAAGGACAAAAGACATGAATTACTCGGGGAGGAGGACACACAATAAACACATGCTCTCACATTCTCTCTAATTATCAAGATGAATTATCAAGAAATAACAAAGAAGAGAAAAGAAGAAGAAGAAGGAGAAAAAGGAGCTGAAGGAGAGACCCATTTGAAGATTCAAGCTCCTTTGGATAACATTTTCTATCTCTTATCCTTATTCTTATCTCTTGTGTGTAATTTGAATATTGAATGTTGGTTTTAATAGCCATGTGTGGCTAAGTACTTTATGTCGTTGGGATTTTAGAAACTCATTTGATTTGAGTTCAATTAATAAATTGGTTCTTATTTATTAAATGCATATTGTGTTTATTGAGCTTTGTTGAGTATTGTATTGTGGCCAAATGCAATCCTTGTTTAATTCTATGTAATGAGAGTTGGTGGAGTCAATAAATCCACAAATACTTGTTAGATCTTTTAATGACTTGAGAGAGCTTGTATAGATCTAATCCTTTATAAGTTTGTTGAATGCCTTTCAATGCTAGATCTAATCTTGTTTTATAATGATAATGGGAGTTTAGTTATATGATGAGATTTGATTGATGCTTGTTAGTGAGATTAACCTTGCTCGAGAGAGATTGTTAATTCGGTTTTTGAAAACTTGAGGTATGCATAAGAACTTGAACTAATATGTTACTTGACTTAATGAAAATGTGGTATGCCATTTCTCCCAACAACATGCTTTCAGTATTGATTATTTCCTCATTATTCTGATTTACAATAGCCTTTAATTCATTACTAGTTTAGTTTTTAAATTATCCATTTACTTGTTCAATCAATCAATCATTTACTAGCTCTAAACATATACAATAGAGATTGATAGGTGCTTAGACCCCAATCCCTGTGGAGACGATACTGTACTTACTTCTATATTACTTGTTCGACCCGTACACTTGCGGAATCAGCACAACAGTAAGAGACCCGTCAATGACACCCATGGATTTTTCATAGTGTTTAGGAGCTTGTATCTCCTTGTTTCCTCTAGCTCTTGGCATTTATGTCTATTATCTTAAAAAAAAAAAACAAAAACTGACTCCAAAAATCAAACAACGCGTGACAACCGGGTGGGGTGGATGGATGAGGTAAGGTAAGAGATGACTCGATTCTTCCTTTTTTTTTTAAAGACCCTTAATTTTCTCCAAAATTCAAACAATCTAAATAGAGACAGAGAAGAGTTGATAATTTGAAAGGGGCGAACAACAGGCGAGGACAATACCGAGTTTCAAAATTTGATGGTTACCCCTCCAACATCAGTAAAGTTCCTTGAATCATCATGAAAGAACAGACTTACTAACAGGCAACCCTTGTTTAATATATTTAGGCAATTTAGATGAAAAGGCTAAAGAATTATAAAATATATAACCGAATATATATATATATATATATATATATATATATATATATATATATATATATATATAGAGCAGCAGTAGGAGCAGCAGCTACAGTACCTGTTAGCCACTTGCTGCGTCAAGATAATATCTAGCACTCTTAAGCATCTTTGAGTACTATTATCTGCCTCAACTCCTTTTAGAGCAAGAGCAATAGACTTCAAGAGAATTTTAGTAGCATAACTTATTTCTGGTTTTAAAATTCTTTAAATGAAATGAACGCTTTGACCTTTTAAAAGTTGCAGTAGGGCTCTCACCACCACCTAAACTCCTATTTTCACTGTCATGCAACAAGTAATACAACATAAATTGTAGGCATACAATATTTTAATTCACAACAGAGAAGTGAATGATAAAGTCACAAACTATTTTGCAAATGACTGCTTTATGGCAGAGAACCAATTGTGTACAGAGTTTTCTCGCCATCATAAGCAAACTTCTCACCAGGCACTTAACCACTGATTGCTTGTGGAAAAGCTGTAGATTCCCAGCTCAATGGAAAACTGCCTACACATTCTAAGGGAATGTCCTTTTACGGCCAAATTCAAAAGAGTATGTTTGGTAAAGCCTATCAATTAGCTTTTGACCAATTCCCTTGCTTTCAATGGCACTCTTATCTTCTGAAGTAAAAGAAACCTGCAAATAGAAAGGCATATTTACAAAAGCACATGATGGTATACCATAGAGCATGGGAGAAATAATGAATAAACAAACATACACTGTACTGGTAGAAAACAACACCTGGAGTGTTGACAGAAACTTTAAAATGGTTGCTGAGCAAAGGTATACAGCACCCATAAGTTCCAAATCCCTGTTTGTTGACAACAGAATGTTTGGGAGTAACTGCCTTATCCGTTTTCAGTTTGGGAGCACCTACCTTCTCTGTCTCCACATTAGTAAAAAATAAATAAATAAATAAATAATTTCAACTCCGTTTCAAAATCTCTAAGAGGAAAAAAAGCATAATAAATAACTCGATGCATGTAGCAGAATTTACAATATTTCAGAACGTCAGTAAAAAGTAAGGAAAAAATCAGAATTCAGAACCTCAATAATAAATCTGCTGTAATGAAATATTTTGCTCCTTTTTGCCTCTCCTCATCTGTATTTTTGACACTGCCATCATGAAATCATCCTCTGTTACATGAGTCCTTTCCCTTATTGTGTATATTCCAGCTCCTGTGCATCCTGCCTGAAGATGATCTCCAATTAAAAACAGAAATTACCACAAAAGAAACTGAAAGAACGACAAAGATTCCCCTTATTATTTTTTGCTCTTCATTAGCATTATTCATAAGCAAATGATGTTTGCATTTGTAGAAGTAATCAGTTCTGTTAGTTACAAAAACAGCAGTAGCCATTAGAAAACAGCAGCTACAGCTCAAGAAAGAAAAAAAACCTTAATCTCTGCACTTGAGGCACCATTCATCTCTTCAGCTATCGTAAGAAACCCACAAAAGAACTTGAAATAGCAGATGGGTGTGTGTATTTTCCTGCAAAACAAACAGAAAAAAGTTAGCATAATCCGCATTACAATGGAAAAGAAAGAAAACCCATATAATTAAAAGCCAAGAAATTATTATAGAAACAATGTAAGAAAAGAAAGAAAAGAAAATACTCACCAAACCAACTATAACAAAGAAGCACATCACTGAATGCAATAAAAAACACCAAAATATGAAACTAAACAAACACAAAAACGAAATACAAAAATGTACATTTTTGTATTGTTTCTATATCTACTAATTTCTTATTTAATTATCTAGTTGTGTTTCTCATTTCATTATAAAACTACAATTAATAGATACTATTAACTTGTTACCTGGGAAAAGAAAAGAAAGATTGAACCCGAATTTTTTTGTAAGAGGCATGTATACAACAGCTGATTTAACTTCATTGAACAATGTTCCACACTTCTTAGCCCGTAATTTCATCTTTTTTTCTGGTTAAAATGCAAAGAATAACAGGATAGTTTAACTAAAAATTTAATAAGGAAATGTACTTAAAACTATATACTAATTAAAAGGACAATTACATATAAAAGTGATAATATTATACATAGATATATATAAACATTAAGTGGAGAAGATCAATACGATACAGAAGAAATGTATCAAAGTGCTAGAGAACATATCGAACTAAGTACACTTATAAATTTAGTGTACATATATACACACACAAACACACTAAACTAATGCAGCAAGAAAAAGAAAAAAAAAAGGAACAACCTTTCTACATTTATGAAGAAGTTGACAACAACAGCTAAACAAATAGCAGCGAATTTATGTTCAAGGATCAAAACTAAAAACAGCAACTACTTTCAATAAAATCCATTGAGAGAGATCTGCAAAATGGATCATCAGATGAAAGATAAGGAATAAAATCCAGTAAGCTTTGCAGCAAGAGTAGCTCAGATGAAGGTCAAAAGAGATTAACATTTGAAGCCATGACAAACAGATAGCACTATGATAGGAATCAAGGCAATGATAATAACCAAAACAATCAATTTTATCTTCATGTTCTGAACCCACATCTTCCTTCTCATCTTGGTTCCCTGTTATCTGAAATCTTGCGCCTACAACACCATATCAGTTCGAACAAATTATATCAGTGTATAAGAGAGCGCACTTAGGGGAAAATAGCAGTAGATGACAACCAAATCAAAATGAATGACAATTCCAACTCAGCATTAAAGAGATTTTAACTAACCTAGGAACGAAGGTTCTCAGTTTTATCCACCAGCAGCTCAATCTTTTCACCACGATCAAGAACTTGTAATAAAATGAATCTTTAAGATATATAAAAAGCTCTGTCTTCTTCTTCATCAACTTCTTGTTCTTCCTTCTCAACATCATCAACTATAAAATCACCCTTCTCATATTCATCTTGCCCTTCTTCTGCACAAAGGTATAACTACTATTACTAATTATGCCGAAACAAAAAGATAATATTTTTTCCAAAAGTCCATAGTTATTCCATTCCAAGGGCACAACAATGCATAAAAGAAGAGACAACACTGAATTTCAATAGAAAATGAATCAAAATCACGTAAGAAAACCCTAACAAAAAAATATATCAACACACACATCAAAAGTTATTAAAAAAAAAACAGCTCCCAAAAAACACTATATTCACTCATACCTTCTTTCTCATCATCATCATCGATGGGGTCAGCATCAATAGGTTCCCTCTCCTTATCTTCGTACTCGACCTCAAGAGGAAAAAAAAAGCCAACAAAACAACACAAAATAAAAATCACTAAAAAAACTAAAAACAAAAACAAAAACAACCACCATCACGGCTGTCGTCATCATCAACCACCCCGATTGAACATACAAAAATGGAAATCAAATAGCAAGCAATCAGAGTTATTATTTAAAAAAAATCATGGAAAACTTTAATAGAAAAAGGGAAAAAAAATAAAATATTGCTCTTGCTGACATGATTTCAGTTATTTAAAAACAGAAACTCAAATTTGAAATGGGGAAAAGGAGAAATTTTATTGAAAAAACGGAATCTGTATAAAATCAAGAGCAAGTCCAAACAACTATTCTTTTTTCATCTGGAATTCGAAGGATCAGAGACATGGACTCCCCAAACGTTAAAATACTGCAATTAAAAAATAATAACAGAAACGAACCTGGTCACACTATTGATAAAAATTCTCAACATCTGCAACGACTGAATAAACAAAGGAACAAACCCATTAAAAGAAAAAGAAATATAAGAGAAACCCATAAAAGAAACACAAATAAAGCAAACCCAAATGAGAAACTAAAGAATTTCAAAGAGACCGGAGGTGTAAGCCTTGATCTGAAATAATGAAATCATGCAACACAGAAATAATGAACAAAAAAAATCTGGAAACCGAAAGTGAGGAACTAAGGCTTTGAATTCGGGACAAACTACTTTCTCTTTTTTTCTTGTTAAAAGAAAAACAACACGGAAAGTTTAATCTTAAAAAAAAGCAAATGATTTAAAAAAGAGAAAAAAGAATAAAAAGAAAATCAAAATCGTTCGTGTTAGCCCCAGAAGAAAAGAACTTGAAATGAAATTGAAGAAGATGAACAGAGAGTAAAGATGGAGAGGGGGAGGGTGGCGGCTGCGATGTGAGAATGAGAAGACCTGTGGTAGGGTTACCAATGAAGCAAACAAAAATCACTAATAAAGCAAACAAAAATCACTAATAAAGCAAGAAAAACGACGGCGTTTCATAGCATGGAAGAGATAGCAGTGGAAGCCGAAAGGAAAAAAAATCACATTAAAATTTCAAAGCCATGTATCATGATCCACCAAATTTCAAATAAGCAACATAACCCACAAATAAAAATCGATTATACCTCATTTAATTTGTCTAACGTAGTTGGAGCGCTAGATTCCTGCTTTGGTTTTCCAAAGAGACGGTTAATAAACATGATTGATGAGATTATTTAAAAAAAAA
>CATIWK010045333.1:0-13365 GCA_949634005.1 Mallotus japonicus | reverse complement strand
CAAAAATCTTTATAATATAATGTTAATTTTTATAATATACATGTATATAACTCTAATTCTATTAAATTATCGGTTCTAGTTTCGGTTCTTCGGTTCGGTACAATTCGGAGCGGTTCGGGACGGATCTCGGTTCGGAGATTTCGAATTCTCCGGACCCGTCCCAATATAAACTTTCGGGACGGTTCGGTTCGGAGAAAGTCAAATGGTCAACGGAGATTTTCGGTTCTGGAGATTTTCGGTTTGGTTTTTCGGGATGGTTCGGGTTCTCCAAGACCCATGCTCAGCCCTAACTACTACTACTACTACTATTATTAGTATTATTATTACTTTAATATTATTAGTATTATTATTACTCTCTAATTATTATTATTATTATTATTATTACTCTCTAATAATAATAATTATTATTATTATTATTATTACTACTACTACTACTACTAGTCTACTACTACTACTACTATTATTATTATTATTATTATTACTCTTTAATTATTATTAATATTATTATTATTACTCTCTAATTATTAATCTAGTTGGGTTTCGAACCGAAACCTTCGGTTCGGAACCGGAACCGAACCGAAACCGGCCGGTTCCGAACCGTAACCGGAACCGTCCTGTATACGGTTCAAGTTCGGTTCCAAAATCTTTTGAACCGGAACCGTTCCGTTCGAAACAGGAACCGTTCGGTTCCGAACCGTGGCCACCCCTATGAACTAGGCAAGACAAAAAATTTCCATCAACAGTAACATCCTATGTACAGTCCATCCCCCAGTCTATGAGAGACCTTGTAAACCTAGACCATAGAGTGTAAAAATGGGTTGGAGGGTTGTGTTTGTGTACAATCCATCCCCTAGTTTATGAGAGACTTTGTAGACCTAGACCATAGAATCTAAAAATGGATTGGTAGGTTGTGTTTGTTGATATGATTATAGTTAATATGAACATGATCCATTTAATAATTGTGTCAAATATTTTAACCCTAACATGACATGAAAATTAAACGGGTTACAAGAACACAACACGTGTAACCCATTTATTTAAATGAGTTGTGCAGGTCATAAAATTTAACACGACCCATTTAACCTATATAACATTTATAATATGTAAAAATACTATTTTTCACAAAAAAAATGAAAAATAATGTCTAATTTAATAATTTATATAATACAATTATAAAAATATTATTTTTATAAAAAATTTATAATAAATAACTAATTTATTAATTAAAATCATAACAAATTATATGAATTTTTAATGGGTTGTGTCGTGTCGTGTCGTGTTGGGTTGACAGGACCAAACATGACATGTATAATTAAACGGGTTGTAAGTGGGTTCACGTGCTAACCCGCGATACAATTTGATTAAACTGTGTCATAAACGAGTTAATTTGTTTCTAACACGAACCCATTTAACCTCAATTTAAATTTACTAATTTTACATGTTAGGTGAATCTTATTCACGTGTCATGACCAATTTTGACGCCCCTAATACATACTGTGAATGAAGTCTATTCTTCTTATTGGACCAACTATTGGTTTTTTTTTTTTTGAAAAATTGGTCAATAATTTTACTAATATGTGATCCACCAAGATTCAAATTAAGACATAAGTTTTAAAGTATAAGAGAAAGATACTTGTATAATTCAAATTATACTTGCACAAAAATTTATTTCACTTTTATATTAATTTATGTTTTATAAAAATTAGTAGTTCACTTTGATGATGAAAATTAATAAGATAATATATATTATAATTCGAGTCCTTTTAAAAATAGAATATTTCACCCCATATTAATTTATACGGAAAATTACATAAACAATCCCAATTTTTGGGGTACTTTCAAATAAAATCATATCCAATTTTTTCTTTCAAATATAACAACATTTAAAACGTTATAAAAAAAGCCCTTCTTGGATGACTATACTGGTAATAAGAGATGAAAACGTTTTGTTATGATTCATGGGGCCCATTTGGATGACTGTAGTGGTAACAGGAGATGAAACCGATTCATTTGTCCTCAAATTGATATTTTCTCCCCCTCCAATTGAGTGTTTCATTTTGGATTAGCAGACTGTTTAGACAGATAAAAGTGCAACTTAGTTATCAAAACAAAAAATTCAGCATACTAGCTATATGAAATTTCAACAAAAAACTCAGCGTTACCAGTACAGTCATCCAATGAGGGCTTTTTTAATAACATTTCAAAGGTTGTGGTTATATTTGTAAGAAAAAATTGGATAGAGTTTTATTTGAAAATACCCCCAAAGATTGGGGTTGTTTATATAATATCTCCTAATTTATATTTTATAAAAAATTAATAATTCACTCTGATGATACAACAAAATTACTTTAATAGACATCAGAATTCAAATTTCAGCAAATATAAAGTTTATTCTCCAATGATAAAAAAAAAAAAAAATTCACATCCTATAAGACGTTACATTCAATAATTTCTTTAAGAAAAACAATTCTGTCCTTTTTGTGCTCATTACTTAAAAAAAAATTTTGTGATAATTAATTTGCTAAAAAATACCATAGAAAACATGGGTGGAATTAATCCCAATTGCCAAATGTCAGCCTTATCAGAAAAAGGTACAAGAAAATAAACCAGCAATAACATATTTTAGTGGGGAATTCAGAAATGTGGGGTTTTGCAGAAAGAAAAAAAAAGTTGAAAATTTGAGGAGTGGGGAGATGATTGTGAGACATGGATATCATCATGCTTGTCAATGGAAGCAAAATCATGACCCCCACCACTCATGCATATAAATTGATCTCCTACATATGCCCTTTAATAATTAAATTTATAATACATTTTCAAAATCTTTAATTTTTCATCAATAAAAATATTATACATATATATTTGTTATAAATATAATTTATTGAATATAATATAGTTAAAATACATAAAAAATTTTTACATATTATATATGCAAATCAAATCATTAAAATAACCAATTATATAAAAAATAACCTTTTTTTTCAACTTAATTCCCAATACTATAATAGGTAGAGAAGAGAATAAGAGTTTGAACCCTACTTTTTTTTTTTTAACTAAACCTTCACATTTTTTATCATTTAAGTAAGAGATATAAATATAACATTACATTACCTTATGAATTTGTGTTGGAAAATATAACATGAATTTGTGTTGGAAAATATACATTACCTTAAGATATAAATATAACATTACCTTATGAATTTGTGTTGGAAAATTAAAAATGGCAGCAACCAATAACATGAGAATAACATTGTTGCGCTGGCAACAAATGATTGGACGGTCGTCTACAAGCAATAGGTCAGATTGGTGACATACCCTTTTTTTTTTTTTTTTTTTTTTTTTGGGTTTCTTTAAAGTTGTACTTGTAATCTGTAAATAGATATGCTGGTGCTGTTGTGTCTGTTGATGATGAAAACCATGCACTCCAAAAGAACCTCTGTGTGTGTGTATGTCGCATTAGCATTTTCTCGTATCCATGTTTTAAGTTCTCACGATGCGATTAATTAAATATGGATGACGAGAAGTTTAATTGATTTTTTTTGTTTGAGTTTTCAATTAATTAATTATTTGATTAGCAGCTGCAGCAGCAGGTGTACATAAATATGGACTTATTACCAAATCTCAACTCCTTCCATCTTCAATGCAGGAATCCCAAGTTCTAATGTACCCACCACTCCTAATCGCACCTGAAATCATTAATTTAATGATTTTTTTTTTAACGTTTATACCAAATCTGTACTAATTACACGTAATATTCCACTATAAAATTAAAAAAAAAAATAGTTCAGATTAAAATTTCCGATATATTATTATTTAGTTCATGTAATAATTAGCCAGACATGTATATGAGGTGAAATGCAACATTATTTATTTTATGTTTTGTTATATATTTTTAATAATTCACAGAATAATTAATGTGTTACTAGTGAGATAAATAGGGTAGAGATCGAATCATATTCACCAGCATAAGAAGTTATTCTACACTTTTAAGAGAAAAATTTTAAATTAGTATATTAATAAAATGTATTACATATTACTTTTCAGTTGCTTTTAATGAAAATTGTTTATATTGGTTAGTTTTTTCTATAATTAACATTTTTACTCATTTTGTTTGGAAAAATTAATTTTTTGTTTTTAATTTTGTTTAACTTTTAGCTTTTCTATTAAAATTTTTCATTAGCACAACAAGTTTGAAGTTTGGACATTTTCTATTCCTCCATCTTTGGAGAGTAGAGAAGTCCCAGAAGAGTATTTTCACTCTGTTTCTTGATTTGCTTTTTCTTTTTTATGAAGTTTCATTTTTCTCAAAAAAAAAAAAAAAAAAATATACAAATATTTTAGTTCCTTAATTTCAAAAAAAAAAAAAATCTCTGTTTTAGTAAAAATAAAACAATTTTAATTTTTGAACTTTTATTAGTTATTGTAAATGTAGAATTTCATTTTCCACCATAAATTTCAATATTTACACATATATCCTACACTATCTTAAATTAAAGATTAACTCTTAATTTTGACAAAACCCTGAATATATTAATTGACTACATCTTATATTCACTTTTATTATACTTGATTTTATTATTTTTTTTCTTTTTAAGATATTTTAAAATGTTTCTTTAATTATGTCATATTTTTCACCTAAAATTAACGTAAACATAAAGAAAGTAGCTTTAAAAGAAAGACATTTTATGGAATCAAGTATAAGAAAGTGAATATAGACAATATATAATTGATAAAAAAATTTAGAATTTTGTGAAATTGTGAGTTGATTTTTGATTTAAATGTTACTGAAAATATGTGCATATTAAAACTTCAATTGAGATTGATATTTTAAATTTAAAACAATTACTAACAAAAAGTTGAACGCCTAAACTATTTCATTATCCTAAATAAAGTGATTAAATTATTTTGTTTACTAACACACTATCATAAAAATTCAATCAAAGATAACTATAATATTGATAAATTTAGTTAAGAATGATGAGAAATTTGATAAATTTAGTCAATAATGATGAAAAATTTATATATTTTTTAACAAAACGAGCAAAATTAGTAATTAATCTCACCTTTCATGCCCCTCAATTAATAATAAAAAAATTAATTTTTCGAATTTCATTTAACCCGATTTCTCAAATAAATGAATCTAGATTTGTTTTCCTTTTCAATTAAAAAACAGAAAATTTGTTATATTTATGTAATGAGTGCAAAAACTTTGAATCCATTCTTAAGAAATTGGACCAACCATTAATTTTGATTTTCTAGTGAATATGATACCATTTTATCACTTGAAATAAATGACTTGCATTCAATTTACAATTTGATGTAACAATTTACAATTTTCCCTCTTCTTCAATGATATTAATTCTAGCCCTCTCAACGTATTAGTTGTTCAGTTGCTTTCGTGTACGTTAGATGAAATTGATAGACAATAAATTTGGTTTAATAGAGATGTGGAGCCAACCAAATAGCTTTGTTACTTCTTCTTTATGTTATTTACAATAGGATGGTCCTGAGTCCTGACTAACTCTAATGTAAATAATTACAATGTGATGGTGTTTTTTTTTTTTTTTTTTTTTTTTTGCCCAGGGAGGTGAGGGGGAGGGGAATCAGAACCCTCAACCTCTAAATGAAACCGACCCCGTGGTTGGACCTAACCAGCTCTAGATGGGTAGCTCAACATTTAAACGCCTAAGAATGCTGTCTCTAGGACTTGAACCTATGACCCTTGAGGTCATGGGTTCCCCCCTTATCACTTGAACCAAGTGGTGGGGAACGTGATGGTGTTCTTCATTTTATCATTAATTCTATGTTATTTAAGTTCAATTATTCATTTGGTGCATCGCTGTTTGTTGCTTCTAGATAGAAAAATACAAGAGCTTAAAAATTGATGCAATTTTGATTGTTTTTGTGACTTGTTTTTCTTTTAAATAATATTATAGATGATTAAAAAATCTATAATTTAAGACGAATTTTGATTAAGATTAATCTATGAAACAATTACCATTCTAAGATTTTGTATCGTTACACATGTGTGCATGTACTCATGAATGACCCTAGTTTCTTTAAAGGTCATAGGGCTGCAAAGGCTAACATTAGTACAATTGAGGGGCTCACTGCCCTGCTCTCCTAACTTCCTAAATGTTGTTTTAGTGAATGTAAAATTTAATTCATTTTTAAATTGGTTCCCTAAGAATTTTGTATTTTAGGCCCTCCACGGTTTCAATATGTTGTAGCTACCCTTTCGCAATTTTTATATGTTATCTTATATATTTATGATATGTACAAAGATACATGTCGCGGCTAGCGACATGCATCCGTTGTCGCAGCTAACAACATGTATCCGTTGTCTCTGATGGACGTAAAGTCCATTTTTTCCTTTTGATTTTTTTTTGAATTTTATTGTTTTTGAGAATTTAATTTTTTTTATTATTTTTTTTAATCTAAAATCTAAGTTGCATATGGGTGAACCCATCGTATAAGGATTTAAACACATATACCCTGTAATTTTTTTAGTAATTTGATGAATTTTTTTTTCTTTTTTAATTTTTTTTGAATATTCAATTTATTTTATTTTATTTTTTTTGGAATCTAAAACCTAAGTTTGTACAAGGGTAAACCCGTCGTGTAAGGATTTAAATACACGTAACCTGTAAAATTTTTTTTAATAATCTAATGAAAAAAATTTTCATTTTTTGAAAATTCAATTTATTTTATTTTATTTTTTGAATCTAAAACTTAAGTTGCATATGAGTGAACCCATCATGTAAAGATTTAAACACACGTTGCTTGTAAAATTTTTTTTGAATAATCTAATGAAAAACAATTTTGAACTGAGAGACGGAATGGTAATTATGTCGCTGGTTGCGACGCTACAACACAAATCTTTAACCTTATGATATATATATACACACACTCCATTTATCTCTAAAAACTTTGAATTAATTGTTGCTAGAATTATCTTAAACTTTCTAACTTAATTATATTTTTCTACTTATATATGTGCATTTTGTTATATATCCAATCTATAAAAATGCTCCAATTCTAATTCGATTATAAACATATATTCTACAAATTTTTCCTTTATGTATTTAATTCTTATCAAATATAGTCATGACGATTCTGTACCTTAAGTTTATATATATATATATATATATATATTTCTTTTTATTAGATGTCTTGAAAATATGCATTATACAATGTCTTAAAAATGTGCAAAATATTTAAATGATAGACATATTTGATGATAAAAGATCATAAATATTTATAATATTAAAGATAGTATGCATCAACTCCAACTTGGCAAGGTTCAGTTTGAATCAGATTGTTTGTCTCTAATCCAGAAGCTCACAAGAACAGATACGGACAACTCAAATGCAGGCCTTATAGTCTCTGACATTCGACAATTATGTGCTAGTTTTCAAGATGTTAGTTTTTCTTTTACTCCAAGAAACTCCAATCAGGTAGCTCATACATTAGCTAAGTTAGCAATAGCTAATAACTACCATGATATGACCTGGTTGGATGAATTTTCTCCAGAAGTCTTAAATGTTGCTTTTGTTGATTTTTCTCTTCTCTAATGAAAGAATTCCTGAAGTTCTCAAAAGAAAAGGTATTATGAATCATTCTAAAAACATGCAAAACTTACATATATTTCTACCAGGAGTCATGAACTACAAAATAAAGAGTTATTAACCCAAACAACATTTATAAAATTAAAATTGAGAAATTAAAGGCGTTATGCAACATTCTGAAAACATATAAAATTTCTAAAAATAATAGATCATATAATTAAAGGCATTATACATTGTTCTGAAAATTATACTGGAAGCCATGAACTGCAAAATAAAGAATTAAAGGCATGATAATATATAAAATTAAAGTTGAGAAATTAAAAAAACGTTAGGCAACGATCTGAAAACATGCAAAACATCTGATAATAATAGAAATATTTGATAATAATAGATCATATATAAACATTTATGAAATTAAAGGCATTATGGAACATTTTGAAAATATGCAAAATAAGACAGAGTGATAAAAAAAATTACGCTTGGATACTTCAAATGGGCTTTTGGCAGATTTTTGATACATGTGAGACTTTTTTCCCCTTATTGGATTTGCATAAGCTTATAAAAGTATATTCAATAGTAAAAAGTAGTGTGTTTATTTTGTAAACAATGTGAGATATGATTATTTCGAAATATTTACAACAAATACGACGTATTAGTCCCTTATATTCATTTTAAAGAACTTTATTTTCTCATCTCTAAAATCCAAAAGTAAACACACCAATTTTTTTAACCTACTTTATATTGTTTAACTTAGCGGAGAGACTATATAATATAGATGTATCTTATGAATATAAGTGATGAAATATGTAATTAGAAAAGGTGAAACCAAAATAAACAATAAGGTATTCATATGTAGTTTATGGTTACTTTATTTTTTATAAAGTAAATTTTACTTTATTAATAATCATCATTGAATGATTCAATATACTCTCAACTAATGATGATAAAAGAAAAGTGAAAATAAAATAAATAGAAATCAAAGTCACCCTAGAATTTTCTAGGAATTCAAGGTAATATTAGTAATTATTAAAAAAATGTGAAAATAATAAGAATAATAAGAGAAATGCAAATGTCAATGAACTTCACACCTTGATTCTAACCATAGTAACTATTTAAGTGGAAATGAGTAATATAAAGTCAAATTAGTTTGGTCCTCATTGCTTTCAAGATAGACAAGGTATCTTTGGGGGCAAAGCACATATACGTATATGTATGTATACAGGCATTGGGTTGGCTTGGATCATAAAACATCTCATGAGATGATATGAAAAAGAGAAAAAGGATGTATTGCTACTATCGCTATAAGCCCTCAAAACTGCAATGGTCCCCCATGAACCAAACCACGTGCATAGAAAGAATGCATCAAAGTTCGTATCGAACTGAATTCACCACCAAAACCATAAAAATAAATATTTAAATTCTTATATTTATTTAAAATATTTATATATAACCATTAAATAAGTGTTATATATATATATATATATCGAATATAATATGTTCAAAATATGAATATACATTCACTTTAAATTAGTTGTTTGGAAACTTTATTATCTTTATAGTTTTGTCTAGATAACTAATTAGTTAAAATTTAGTGAATTTTAGATACTATTCCTATAGAGAAAGAAGAAAATTAGTTTTTTTTTTCTCCTTGTAGAGAAAAAAAAAAATTCCAATAAAAATAAAGAGGAGGGACCTATTCCTAAAATTCTCTTCCTCATATGAAATTAATAGTAAAAAAGAAGAGTGAATTGAAGGAGGGAAGGAATGAATGTGGAGGGTTTCAAAGCCCTTCATTTTCCTTAGGCGAAGGATCCGATGCACTTAATACTCTTTCAATCAATCTCTTTCTCTACAAGCTCTCTGTTATTAACCGTTTCTTCCTTTATTTTCTTTATCACCAAAAGTTCATTAAAAAAAAAAAAAAAAAAAAACCTACGATCTAAATAAAGAAAGCTTGACAATTACATACCCTTCTCTAGTTTCATCTTTTTAACATTACATACCCACCCTCCTCTTCCTCCTCCTCCTCCTTCTTCTTCTTCTTCTTCTTCTTCTTCTTCAATTGTCCATCTGCTTCTCTAGTATTCGAGGTGTTCAGTTACAGTACTATTATTCATGTTCTCTTATTTTGATATTTTCTATGAAAGTATGTTTGATTCGCCCGAGTGGTTTCTCACTAAGGAATATAAAGAAGAGATGCAATTCAACATCTTGCAAGAAATAGACTTTCAAAATCGCCAAGAACAAGAAGCCAAAGAGAATGAAACCAAAGAGAAACAAAAAGAAAAAGAGCGCAATAAATGTACACATTCTTCTGCAGAATCTACAAGACCGCGCGTATCTTTAGCAGACTCGAAGCCAATAAATGATGATGATGACGACGACGGATTCAAGACTCCAACATCTTTGGATCACAAAATCCCTGAGATCAAACAATGCCCACCTGCACCAAAAAAGCCAATGTTCGTATCATCATCATCATCAGCAGCAAAAAGAAAAGCATCCCAGAGAAATGTACGAAGAAGCTTGCAACTTGATCTATGTGAAGAAATTGAGTCGCTATTTCCCAGGCCTATTCTTGGTGATCTTTATAAACGCAAGATCAAGAAAGCTCGAAGAGATGATGATACCCCAGTAAACTAATTTTTACATATTTGATTTGGTAATGCCTCCATAGTTTAATTCTACCTGCAGGCCATAATAATAACAATAACAATGCTGCAATTAGAAATTATATGGTTGTAGACTTTTTTTTTTTTTTGGTTAAATATATATATTTTTTGATCTTTGATTGATTTTTCTCTGTGAAATTATTGGTTGGAGTTGTAAAGTTGAAGCTGCAGGAGATCAAAGAAGATTTAGGCCAAAAAGAAAGATGTGGATGTGGAATTTTTTATTTTTTATTTTTATTTTTGGCTACTTTATTGAATCTATAGCTATAGGCTCTTTTCTGCTCAAGGTGTTATGCTGTTCTAAAGATGAGAATTTATTCTTATTACATCCTTCAACACAGAAAAGAAACTTCTATATTCCTGCCATGAATTAATTACCATATATCCTGTTTTTTTCAAAAAAATAGAAAAAAATTCTTTTTACTTTTTTTTTTTAATTCTTTTTGGATTATTTTGAAATCTCTACTAAAATAGACGAAATATTATGCAGTACTTACAATAGAATTTGCAGATTTTAGTGTTGAAATTATTATGAATTTTGTAAATGGTAAAAAAAAAAAAAAGAAGATAATATTATTTCATATTTAATACACTGCCAATTTTTCACTTATCCAGTATATGAAGCTATTTTGTACACTAATTATAAAATAAATTTACTTTTTTTTAAAAAAAATTGGAACCAAAATGATAATTAATTTATTTTGTATTCATCCTTTTGGATATTTTTAGGTAGGAAACAAAATTGTTACACGGAAAAGTAATATATATATATATATATATATATATATATATATAATGTTATGATGATAAACCGAATCTAGCAGTACATTCTTCAATTATTTAAATAGCCTGAGCACAATGTGTGAAAATAACAAAGAAAACAAATTAGAGCATATACAAGTCCATTTCTGAATGCTACAGGACTCATTTAGATTTCCATTTTCAGCCTTATTTTTTACGAAACAAATAAGCCTCCTAATTTTGTTTTGGAGGAAAAAGAATTAGCAAGTTGTAATTGAAAATTAATGGCAACAGGTATTCTCATGGTTTCTGTCAATTAGCTAGGATATCCATTCCTTGGCTTGAATTAGTTGTTGTGGTTATTGTTTTTTTTTTTCTTTTCTTTCTTTAGCTGAAAGGGTGAGACTTGAGAAGACAAAAAGAAAAAGAAAAGACTGATTTTCAAATTACAAATAATATTTATAAATTAGTAACATTAAAATTGAAAAAATTATTAATTAAACAAATTATCAATTAATTAATAGATTATTAATTGGATTTTTGCACTCCACCTATTTATTTTTGCACTTCTTTTGTTTTTTGGAATTTCAGGTTACATAATTACCCTTTGTTTATAATATTTATTTTTTCATTAATTACTATTTCTAAACTATACTCTTTTAATCTTTTTTTCTTAATTTACTATTTAATATTTAAAATTATAAAACTACTTGTACTTGAGCTTACATCATTTTTTTACATTAAAAAATTAGCATAGTCAATTACATTTTTAGAAGCACTCTTTACCTTTTAATTTGTTTAGACAATTATATGCACATTATTTTATTTTTTATTTTTCCTATCATAATTTTTTAAAAATAATATAAAAATTAAATTACATGATTAAAAACATATATTATAAAAATTTAATGAAAATTCAGCATATAAAAATTTGGTGTAATTTTAATTTTTAAGACAAGTGTTATAACATATAGAGCATCTCCAATAGACATTTTATTTAAGTAAAATTTTTTATTTTAAAGAGTCAAACAAAAAAAATGATCTCCAATACACTCTTTATATTTTTATTTTAGAGTAGAGAGTTAGTTTGACTCTCTACATGTAGAGAGCCAAACCTCACTCTCTACTTTAAAATATTTCAATTCCACATGCAGAATATTAATTGATGTTTATCTATTTATTGAAAATAATTTTCTCTTTCATCAATAGAAGAAAAATTTTAAATAAATAAAGAAAAATCTTATAAAAAATAAAGGAGAAAAAAATTAAGTATTAATGTTTATTGGATAAAGTAAAATGAAGATTAAAAATATAAAGAGTTTACTGGAATTATAAAAATTTCTTCACTCTTTATATTTAAAAATTCTTTGAGATGCTCTTTATTGAGCAAAAAATGCTCTTTAAAATAAAGAATATTATTGGAGATGCTCTAATAATAGAAAAGTAAGTGCTATATTTTTTTTATCAAATAGACTTTTTGTAGTATAATTTAATTAGAGTATTTGTTGGGATATATTTGATCTAAATTACATGTAATGAATATTTGGTGGTCTATTCATTGAATTTATGAATATTTTTTATATGATGAATTATTGTTGAATTTTATAAGGGAGAATTGCTATTTCTCCTAGTGTTTTGGCCTAATACACTACTTCATCCCTGACATTTGAAAAAATATTTATTCATCCCTGACATTTGCAACAGTTAACACTCATTAGTCGGGTAAATTACACTCAAGGTACCCAGGTGTTGGACTTTATACTACTAAAATACCCAACCTTTAAAACGTAACGGAAAACTCCCTAACCTTTCGTTTTATTACCAATAAAGTGCCTAAATCCGATTTCCGGCCAAGATGACAACGTGGCACGCCACATGGCATCTGACATGGTGACATATGTTATAATGCGTTGACATGGTGCCACATGGTGCTGACATGGCATTTGCAAGCCTGACACGTTAGTATAATGAGACCATCACTAAAAGTGAGATATCGTAGTGGGATTATGGCTAAAAGTTGGGTATCATGAATGAAAATTATAATTTAATTTAAAATAAAATGAAATTTTCATAATTTAAATTAATATTCAGTTAAATAAAAATTATTTAAAATTTATTATATATTGTTAACTCGTAAACCGGCTCAAATAATAGTTTAAGGTAGTACTATTTTGATATGAAATATATGCATTTATATTTAATATATTTTATAATAAAAATAAAAATAAAAATTTATATTTATTATATTAATTGAATATTTTATAATAAAAATAAAAATTTATATTTATATTTATTATAAGCTAAAAAATATATACTATATATATTTCATAACAAAATAGTAGTGCATTAAATTACTATTCGAGCCGGTTTACAAGTGAACACTA